>KI911109.1:1325811-1480883 GCA_000482085.2 Cladonia metacorallifera KoLRI002260
GACTAACATAAAATGCTTTACTAAGAATTAAGAGAGGATTACTAGAAAGAAGAGTATACCTATACTATATAGATAGTATATTTATTACTAAACTATTATTTATATATATAGGAAAAAATAATAGCAGGATTCTACCCTAAAGAACATTTTAACCCAGTAATAAGTAAATAAGGAAAAGAATAATCCTCTATATAAAAGGTACATCTAAAGAGATTAATACTATAACCCCTAGATAATAACTATACTTAGTAGAGTATAGCTAACTTATTATAATACTAATAAAAATTAATAGATAAAGAATCATTATAATAATAGATTTAGGAGTAACAGAGAACTTTATATCTAATATCCTTACATAAGTATAAAAAGTATAGATAGTTAACAAGAAAAAACTATATTAGCTTTAAATAGCTAATAAGTCAGAACTATTATTAAGAGATATTAATAGGGAAATAATCTTATTAGACATTACTATTTAACAACACTATAAGAAAGTAACTTTTAATATAATTTAAATAGCTAACTACTATATTATACTAGGAGCACCTTAGTTAAAGAAGCAGAACCTAATAATTAATTAGAAGATAAGAGTACTTATATTTAGAAGGACTAGTAATATTACTAACTCTAGATATATATATTAATAGTAATTAATAGTATATAAGAAATTAAATAAAAAAACTACTATAAAATATAATACCGCGATTTTAAATAAGGATAACCTTAAAAAAGGATCTAACTCTATAGATATAAGTGAAGGGTTAGCTAGTTAATAGTATAAAAGGAAAAAAAGGAAAAATATACCTCTTATTATCCCTAAAGAGTACTAATAGTATATATAGCTCTTTTAGAAAAAAGTAGATATAAAGGTACTACCTAAGTACCAGCCTTAGGATCATAAGATTAAACTTAAACTAAGCAAGGAGCCAATATTTAGACTAATTTATATATTATTAAAAAAGGAACTCTTAGTACTACACGAGTACATTAAAAAGAACCTTAAAAAGAGATTTATTTAAGAATCTAAATTACTAGTAGGCTATCCAATACTCTTTACACTAAAAAAGGATAGAAGCTTATAGCTATACATTAACTATTAGAAGCTAAATAATATTATGATTAAGAATAGGTACTTATTACTAAATATTAGTAAACTTTAGGACCAACTTAGAAAGATAAAGATCTTTATAAAGCTAGACCTTAAGGGGGCTTATAACTTAATTTATATAAAAAAAGGCAAGGAATAGAAGATAGTATTTAGGACTTAGTATAGATATTATAAATACTTAGTTATACTATTTAGCCTTATAAATACACTAGTAATATATTAAGTATTAGTTAATAATATATTAAGGCATCACTTAGATAAAATAGTAGTAGCCTATCTTAATAATATTTTAATCTTTTTAAAAGATAAGGAGGAATATATTTAATATATATAGAAGATACTTAATTATTTAAGATAGAATAAACTACTCCTTAAACTAGAAAAATATAAATTCTATAAGAAAAAAGTTAACTTCCTAGGATATAATATTAGTATAGAAGGTATTTAGATAAGCTAGAATAAAATTAAGAATATATAAAAATAGCTAATACCTATAATAGTTAAAGAAGTATAAGTATTCTTAAGATTCCTAAACTTTAATAAGTAGTTTATTAAAGGATTCTTAAAAAAAGCTCTACCTCTAATAAAACTTACTGCTAAGGATATAGAGTTTAGATAAAGAAAGAAATAGAATAATATAGTTAAGTAACTAAAGGAGGCTTATATAAATCTATTTATATTAGTAATATTTTAGGTTAACTAACTAGTAAGGATTAAGATTAATATATTAGACTTAGCTATAAGAGCATACCTTTACTAGAAGAAGGGTAATAAATAATATTTAATTATATACTATTTAAGAAAGATAACAGCATTAGAGCAAAACTATAATATTTATAATAAGGAACTTCTTATAGTAGTTAAATTACTTAAGTACTAAAAAGTTTATGCTAAGAGTTACTTAGAATTTAATATCTTTACTAATTATAAAAACCTTTTAAACTTTATAATAATAAAAGCACTTAACTAAAGGTAGGTTAGATAGGCAGAACTTTTAGGATAATATAAATTTAAAATCTACTATACCCTAAGTAAAGAAAATAGATGGGCTAATACTTTAAGTAGATAATTAGACTATATAAATATAAAAGACTTAAATAAATAAGCTATCCTATAATAAGAAAAAGATAGATTATTAGTACTAAATAAATAGACACTTATAATAACTATAATAATTAAGGGACTAGATATAATTAATAGACTAATAAAAGCATATAATAAAAATACTAAAGCTAAGGAATTCTATAGAAAATAACCTAATATAATAGTATTAAGCTACTAGGGCAAGACATATATACTAAAGGAATATATTAAGGAGATAATCTAGGATTACTATAATAACCTAATATATAGGTACCTAGGAGTTACTAGGATAATAAAACTTATTTATAGAAACTATAATATACTATAACTTTAGACAAAAGTAAAATAGTATATTAAGGAATATATTAAATATTAATAAAATAAATTAGTAAAATATAAGCTATATAGGAAAATCTAGTTCGCACCTATACTAAAGACACCTTAAGATAATATTATAATAGATTTTATTACTAAATTACTAAAGTCTAAGGATCCTATAATATTAAAGGCATATAATATAATTATAGTTATTATAGATAGACTAATAAAATATATAGTTATACTACTATTTAAGGAAAAATATAATGCTAAATAATTAGCATTTATACTACTAAATAAGCTTATAAGGGATTATAGCATACCTAAATTAATAATATTAGACAGAGATAAGCTATTCACCTTAAACTATTAGAAAACATTATTAGAAATAATTAGGACTAAGCTAAGGATATTAACAACCTATTATCCTTAGATAGATAAATAAATAAAAAGGGTAAACTAAATACTAGAAATATACCTTAAGTACTATATAAATAAATAATAAAATAATTAAGTATTACTATTACTTATAGCATAACTAGCTTATAATAATAAGCTATCTAGCATAACTAGAATAATACTATTCTTTATAAATTATAGAAAAAATATAAACGGCTTTCTATAACTATAGGAGGGACTTAATATAGATAAAGCACTAGTTATAGCTAAAGAACTTAAGAAAGTTTATAATAAACTAAAAAAAACTATTATAAGCTCAAACAAGACAGTCAGACAGTAGACTAATAAGAATTAAAAAGATAGTCCTTAGCTAGAGAAGAGGGATAAAGTATACCTCTTAACTAGAAATATAAAATTAAAAAGGCCTAGTAAGAAACTAGATCATATAAAAGTCAGACTATTTTTAATTATAAAATAATAAGGACTAGTCAACTATAAACTTAATCTACTAAAGAATTTAAAGTGATACCTAGTCTTCCATATATCACTCTTAGAGCTAGCAGACCTAGGCACACCCTTACAGGAAACCTTTCAGTATGAAATCAAGGAAAAAGATAAATAGAAAGTCAAGAAGATCCTAGACTAGAAGAATCAGAGGTATCTCATTAAATAAAAGGGTTATAATAATACTAAGAATACATAAAAGCTACTTAAGAACCTTAAGAACTACTAGGATCTCCTATAACATTTTTAATAGGAATAAGGGAAGACTAATTAAAACTTAAAGAGATCTTAAGTACTTTAGAACTAAGATTAAAGAGAAAGTTATTAATAATACTAGCTACCTCATCAGCCTCTAGTTCTTCTATATTCTATAACTCCTAATAAACCAGCTCCTCCTCCTACTTCTCTAGGCTATCAACTTTAGTGTAAAGCCTTAACTAATATATAACCAGCTCTTAAATTTAGGTTGCTACTTAATAGGCGGCCTCTAACTTTTTATACCTCTTCTTATAAATATAATAGAGCTTAGCTTTAGAAAAAGTAAGCTTATAAGATAGACTACTCCTAGAATACTTAATATAGAAATTAGAGTTTAAACTAATCTTATACTCCTTATTATAATAAACACAGCTATTATAATAATATATAATTTTATTAGAACAGGCACTCTTTAGGACACGCCTATAATAAAGAGTAGATTTTAATAGAGGATTAGCAGCATATTATAGCATAAAGGATAAATAAATATCTTCAAGACAAAGATTCTTAAGAGAGGGGGATAATATTAGAACTTAATATATATAATATAGTATATACTCTATAAGCATATATCCTAGAATAGGCTTAGTACTAAGTTATATAAGGGTTTAAATAATTTAAGATTTAAAATATTTAAACTACTAGTTTAAATAGTTTATTAAATAATTTATTTAAACTATAAGGAGTTTAAATAGTTTATAGATTAAATCTATTAAATTAGATAGTCTTAGCAGACTTTTTTATATCTATATAGTTAAGGCTCTTACTTATAGTTTAAATCTCCTTATATTTAACTTTACTAGCAAATTAATATAGCTACTATAGTAAAAAAGGACTATCCCTTATCTATATAAGTAGTTAGTAAGATTATATAACTAGCTTACTTACTTCTATACCCTTTAGCCTTTAATTACTTATCTTTAGAATACTTATAACATTAGTTTATAACACTAGCGAAGTGAAAAAATTAATATTAAAGAGCTATAATATATAAGTAGTATATAAAGATAAGTAAAGAAGAATAATATTACTAATAAAACTAAACTTAATAGTAGTAGTACTAAGATAAGAAGTATAGTTATTAAGAATTAATATATAATACTAGCCTTACTATTTAATAGTTAATTCCTTTATAAAGTATTAAAGCTAAAGGAGCCTAATCTTATTATTAATTTAGCTATTTAGATTAATAGTAATATAAGCTTTAGAATAAATATTAAATTATACTTATTAATAGACTACTACTTTAAAGATAATATATAGTAATAAAATTCTACTATTAACTAAGATATATTTAATTAATAATACTTACTTCTAGTTACTATATTATGTTATATATACCTTCTTTTTATACTTAGAAATTATAACTTTAAATTTTATAATAATACCTTATATAAATCCCTTCTTATTTATATTATAAATATTTTAGTTCAAAATATTATATTACTACTTCACTTACTAATAGAGTTTAAATTAATAGGTAAGAATAATAAGGTCTTAAATAATAGTATACTCTTTATTTAAGAGAGGGATATATTTTATTTTAAGATCTAAGTAATATCTAAGGAACTTATATATCTAATTAATTCTAAGCTTTTTTATATTATCCTTAACTATATAAAGTTTTTAAGCTATTAATTTTATATACTTAATATAGCTAGGCCACCCCTAGGCCTAAAGATATTAAATATATCTTATAATAATAGTTTCTTTCTTAAGAGTTAATTATTAATAGCTTATATTAGATTCTATAGTAAGTATTATACTATTAATATAATTATATAGTATAGTAATGCTAACCCTATATTAATTAGTAGTCTTCTATATTAAAGTTAAATTTCAAGCTTTTTTTTAGACTTAATAAGCTTAGTTAATATAGTCTTTTTTTAGTATTTCTAGAGCTTTAGAATTAAATAAAGAGGAGGAAGATAGAAGGTAGACTAAGGCTATAGTATATATAAATAATATAGAAGTATATATATATATATATAATAATAACATTTTAAGTTAATATAGTAGTAATATAAAAAGTTTAGGGAACTAAATAGTAGAAAGTTGAAAAAATTTGCTTGTCAGCCCTATAGGGCTGTACGGTTGGTGGGTGTGTACGGTTGGGGGGTGAACCCTTCTAGACCCATTTAGGGGTGCGGCCAGGGCAGATTCCTGTCACGGGCTTGGCACCAGATTGACACGAAGGCGAGCTGCTTCGTAAACGAAGCTGGTCCATCATACTCCGAACTCGTCCTTCTTTCGCCATCCTCGCCGCATCTTTGCCCTAGCATCATCCAGCAGTACTCAGCTATACCACAGAGTATCTTCCGGGTGACTAGATAGCGCTTCACCTTTCCATTAGCGTTCAAGCTCGGGGGCTACGCTCACGCCTGTACAGCATCATCTCAACCTCCGTATGCGAATTTATCGATAATATCGAATCACCTTGCATTCAAAATGGTGGGCTTGACCTCAGCAGTCGGGCTGGTAGGATTCCTATCAGAGCCAGATCCTGAGTTACAGATCTTCGCCCTGAGGAAACTGAACGCCGAGATAGACTCATTATGGCCCGAGGTTGTTGGATCTGTCGGCGAGGTTGAAGCTTTATATGAAGATCCACAGTTTCCGGAACGTGAGCTCGCTGCTCTCGTAGCATCCAAGGTCTATTACAATCTCCAGGAATACAACGAGAGCATGGTGTTCGCGCTCGGTGCCGGAAAATTGTTCGATCTGGATCACGAGGGGGAATATGAGGATACCATCATTTCAAAATGTGTTGATACATACATTGCCCTATCTGACGCGGCCTCTACAAACGAGACGAGTCAGCCGCCTGCTCAATTGAATACGGCTTTCCCTTCAACAACGAATGGCGCCTCAAATACGTCGGCCAGCCTTGCATCTCCTACTATGCCGTTCTCTCAAGCGATCCTGCCATCAAAATCTCTCCTCTCACGCGAAGATAGCACTACAACCTTTGACCCTTCTCTCCAAGGAGGCAATGTCCCCCTTCTAGGTGCTCTACCATCCTCACGTGCACAGGAAAGCGGCATTCAAGGACCTCTACAGGGCATAATAGACCAGCTGTTCGAGCGGTGTTTCCGAGAAAAGAGGTATCGACAAGTCGTTGGTATAGCAGTGGAAGCCCGCAAATTCGACGTAATTCGAAGGGCGATACTACGAGCGAATCAAGATGAGAAGGCTGAAAATAAGCCAAGGAATAACGGTGTTGGACAAGCTGAAGAATTACTGGAATATCTCTTGGGCATATGTATGGATGTCGTTCAAGAACGGGGGCTGCGACAAGAACTTCTTCGACTGATCCTTGATCTCTTGCGCGATGTACCTTCCCCTGACGTATTTTCGATCGCAAAGTGCATTGTGTACCTAAACGAGCACTCTATGGCATCAAAACTTCTAGCAGACCTAGTCGAGACTGGTGGTCCGCGGCGACTTGCCGAAGCTTATCAGATCGCTTTCGATTTGTTTGACAACAGTTCTCAAGAATTCTTAAAGAAAGTCAGAGAAGGCCTTCCAAAGGATCCGGAACCCTCAACTTCTCAACCCACAGACAAGATGGACGAAGATAAAGCAGAAGATGCCCAGGAAACAGATAGGCTGTTATCTGAGTCGGATGCCCCCGAAGCGCCCTTCTCCTCAATCAACAATGCCACTGAAAAGCGCGAGCGACTTACACCGGAAGCTAGGAGAGCGTTTGACTCGATTCGAGATATCCTTTCAGGTATAAAGTCAATCCAGCTAAATCTGGAATTTCTATACCGCAATAACCATGCCGATGTGGCAATACTTAACAAGCTCAAAGATAGCTTGGAAGCTCGGAATTCTATTTTCCATACCGCCGTGACTTTGTCATGTGGGTTCATGAATGCCGGTACCATGAATGCCAATTTTTTCCGANAGAGAAAGTTATTAATAATACTAGCTACCTCATCAGCCTCTAGTTCTTCTATATTCTATAACTCCTAATAAACCAGCTCCTCCTCCTACTTCTCTAGGCTATCAACTTTAGTGTAAAGCCTTAACTAATATATAACCAGCTCTTAAATTTAGGTTGCTACTTAATAGGCGGCCTCTAACTTTTTATACCTCTTCTTATAAATATAATAGAGCTTAGCTTTAGAAAAAGTAAGCTTATAAGATAGACTACTCCTAGAATACTTAATATAGAAATTAGAGTTTAAACTAATCTTATACTCCTTATTATAATAAACACAGCTATTATAATAATATATAATTTTATTAGAACAGGCACTCTTTAGGACACGCCTATAATAAAGAGTAGATTTTAATAGAGGATTAGCAGCATATTATAGCATAAAGGATAAATAAATATCTTCAAGACAAAGATTCTTAAGAGAGGGGGATAATATTAGAACTTAATATATATAATATAGTATATACTCTATAAGCATATATCCTAGAATAGGCTTAGTACTAAGTTATATAAGGGTTTAAATAATTTAAGATTTAAAATATTTAAACTACTAGTTTAAATAGTTTATTAAATAATTTATTTAAACTATAAGGAGTTTAAATAGTTTATAGATTAAATCTATTAAATTAGATAGTCTTAGCAGACTTTTTTATATCTATATAGTTAAGGCTCTTACTTATAGTTTAAATCTCCTTATATTTAACTTTACTAGCAAATTAATATAGCTACTATAGTAAAAAAGGACTATCCCTTATCTATATAAGTAGTTAGTAAGATTATATAACTAGCTTACTTACTTCTATACCCTTTAGCCTTTAATTACTTATCTTTAGAATACTTATAACATTAGTTTATAACACTAGCGAAGTGAAAAAATTAATATTAAAGAGCTATAATATATAAGTAGTATATAAAGATAAGTAAAGAAGAATAATATTACTAATAAAACTAAACTTAATAGTAGTAGTACTAAGATAAGAAGTATAGTTATTAAGAATTAATATATAATACTAGCCTTACTATTTAATAGTTAATTCCTTTATAAAGTATTAAAGCTAAAGGAGCCTAATCTTATTATTAATTTAGCTATTTAGATTAATAGTAATATAAGCTTTAGAATAAATATTAAATTATACTTATTAATAGACTACTACTTTAAAGATAATATATAGTAATAAAATTCTACTATTAACTAAGATATATTTAATTAATAATACTTACTTCTAGTTACTATATTATGTTATATATACCTTCTTTTTATACTTAGAAATTATAACTTTAAATTTTATAATAATACCTTATATAAATCCCTTCTTATTTATATTATAAATATTTTAGTTCAAAATATTATATTACTACTTCACTTACTAATAGAGTTTAAATTAATAGGTAAGAATAATAAGGTCTTAAATAATAGTATACTCTTTATTTAAGAGAGGGATATATTTTATTTTAAGATCTAAGTAATATCTAAGGAACTTATATATCTAATTAATTCTAAGCTTTTTTATATTATCCTTAACTATATAAAGTTTTTAAGCTATTAATTTTATATACTTAATATAGCTAGGCCACCCCTAGGCCTAAAGATATTAAATATATCTTATAATAATAGTTTCTTTCTTAAGAGTTAATTATTAATAGCTTATATTAGATTCTATAGTAAGTATTATACTATTAATATAATTATATAGTATAGTAATGCTAACCCTATATTAATTAGTAGTCTTCTATATTAAAGTTAAATTTCAAGCTTTTTTTTAGACTTAATAAGCTTAGTTAATATAGTCTTTTTTTAGTATTTCTAGAGCTTTAGAATTAAATAAAGAGGAGGAAGATAGAAGGTAGACTAAGGCTATAGTATATATAAATAATATAGAAGTATATATATATATATATAATAATAACATTTTAAGTTAATATAGTAGTAATATAAAAAGTTTAGGGAACTAAATAGTAGAAAGTTGAAAAAATTTGCTTGTCAGCCCTATAGGGCTGTACGGTTGGTGGGTGTGTACGGTTGGGGGGTGAACCCTTCTAGACCCATTTAGGGGTGCGGCCAGGGCAGATTCCTGTCACGGGCTTGGCACCAGATTGACACGAAGGCGAGCTGCTTCGTAAACGAAGCTGGTCCATCATACTCCGAACTCGTCCTTCTTTCGCCATCCTCGCCGCATCTTTGCCCTAGCATCATCCAGCAGTACTCAGCTATACCACAGAGTATCTTCCGGGTGACTAGATAGCGCTTCACCTTTCCATTAGCGTTCAAGCTCGGGGGCTACGCTCACGCCTGTACAGCATCATCTCAACCTCCGTATGCGAATTTATCGATAATATCGAATCACCTTGCATTCAAAATGGTGGGCTTGACCTCAGCAGTCGGGCTGGTAGGATTCCTATCAGAGCCAGATCCTGAGTTACAGATCTTCGCCCTGAGGAAACTGAACGCCGAGATAGACTCATTATGGCCCGAGGTTGTTGGATCTGTCGGCGAGGTTGAAGCTTTATATGAAGATCCACAGTTTCCGGAACGTGAGCTCGCTGCTCTCGTAGCATCCAAGGTCTATTACAATCTCCAGGAATACAACGAGAGCATGGTGTTCGCGCTCGGTGCCGGAAAATTGTTCGATCTGGATCACGAGGGGGAATATGAGGATACCATCATTTCAAAATGTGTTGATACATACATTGCCCTATCTGACGCGGCCTCTACAAACGAGACGAGTCAGCCGCCTGCTCAATTGAATACGGCTTTCCCTTCAACAACGAATGGCGCCTCAAATACGTCGGCCAGCCTTGCATCTCCTACTATGCCGTTCTCTCAAGCGATCCTGCCATCAAAATCTCTCCTCTCACGCGAAGATAGCACTACAACCTTTGACCCTTCTCTCCAAGGAGGCAATGTCCCCCTTCTAGGTGCTCTACCATCCTCACGTGCACAGGAAAGCGGCATTCAAGGACCTCTACAGGGCATAATAGACCAGCTGTTCGAGCGGTGTTTCCGAGAAAAGAGGTATCGACAAGTCGTTGGTATAGCAGTGGAAGCCCGCAAATTCGACGTAATTCGAAGGGCGATACTACGAGCGAATCAAGATGAGAAGGCTGAAAATAAGCCAAGGAATAACGGTGTTGGACAAGCTGAAGAATTACTGGAATATCTCTTGGGCATATGTATGGATGTCGTTCAAGAACGGGGGCTGCGACAAGAACTTCTTCGACTGATCCTTGATCTCTTGCGCGATGTACCTTCCCCTGACGTATTTTCGATCGCAAAGTGCATTGTGTACCTAAACGAGCACTCTATGGCATCAAAACTTCTAGCAGACCTAGTCGAGACTGGTGGTCCGCGGCGACTTGCCGAAGCTTATCAGATCGCTTTCGATTTGTTTGACAACAGTTCTCAAGAATTCTTAAAGAAAGTCAGAGAAGGCCTTCCAAAGGATCCGGAACCCTCAACTTCTCAACCCACAGACAAGATGGACGAAGATAAAGCAGAAGATGCCCAGGAAACAGATAGGCTGTTATCTGAGTCGGATGCCCCCGAAGCGCCCTTCTCCTCAATCAACAATGCCACTGAAAAGCGCGAGCGACTTACACCGGAAGCTAGGAGAGCGTTTGACTCGATTCGAGATATCCTTTCAGGTATAAAGTCAATCCAGCTANATAACATTTTAAGTTAATATAGTAGTAATATAAAAAGTTTAGGGAACTAAATAGTAGAAAGTTGAAAAAATTTGCTTGTCAGCCCTATAGGGCTGTACGGTTGGTGGGTGTGTACGGTTGGGGGGTGAACCCTTCTAGACCCATTTAGGGGTGCGGCCAGGGCAGATTCCTGTCACGGGCTTGGCACCAGATTGACACGAAGGCGAGCTGCTTCGTAAACGAAGCTGGTCCATCATACTCCGAACTCGTCCTTCTTTCGCCATCCTCGCCGCATCTTTGCCCTAGCATCATCCAGCAGTACTCAGCTATACCACAGAGTATCTTCCGGGTGACTAGATAGCGCTTCACCTTTCCATTAGCGTTCAAGCTCGGGGGCTACGCTCACGCCTGTACAGCATCATCTCAACCTCCGTATGCGAATTTATCGATAATATCGAATCACCTTGCATTCAAAATGGTGGGCTTGACCTCAGCAGTCGGGCTGGTAGGATTCCTATCAGAGCCAGATCCTGAGTTACAGATCTTCGCCCTGAGGAAACTGAACGCCGAGATAGACTCATTATGGCCCGAGGTTGTTGGATCTGTCGGCGAGGTTGAAGCTTTATATGAAGATCCACAGTTTCCGGAACGTGAGCTCGCTGCTCTCGTAGCATCCAAGGTCTATTACAATCTCCAGGAATACAACGAGAGCATGGTGTTCGCGCTCGGTGCCGGAAAATTGTTCGATCTGGATCACGAGGGGGAATATGAGGATACCATCATTTCAAAATGTGTTGATACATACATTGCCCTATCTGACGCGGCCTCTACAAACGAGACGAGTCAGCCGCCTGCTCAATTGAATACGGCTTTCCCTTCAACAACGAATGGCGCCTCAAATACGTCGGCCAGCCTTGCATCTCCTACTATGCCGTTCTCTCAAGCGATCCTGCCATCAAAATCTCTCCTCTCACGCGAAGATAGCACTACAACCTTTGACCCTTCTCTCCAAGGAGGCAATGTCCCCCTTCTAGGTGCTCTACCATCCTCACGTGCACAGGAAAGCGGCATTCAAGGACCTCTACAGGGCATAATAGACCAGCTGTTCGAGCGGTGTTTCCGAGAAAAGAGGTATCGACAAGTCGTTGGTATAGCAGTGGAAGCCCGCAAATTCGACGTAATTCGAAGGGCGATACTACGAGCGAATCAAGATGAGAAGGCTGAAAATAAGCCAAGGAATAACGGTGTTGGACAAGCTGAAGAATTACTGGAATATCTCTTGGGCATATGTATGGATGTCGTTCAAGAACGGGGGCTGCGACAAGAACTTCTTCGACTGATCCTTGATCTCTTGCGCGATGTACCTTCCCCTGACGTATTTTCGATCGCAAAGTGCATTGTGTACCTAAACGAGCACTCTATGGCATCAAAACTTCTAGCAGACCTAGTCGAGACTGGTGGTCCGCGGCGACTTGCCGAAGCTTATCAGATCGCTTTCGATTTGTTTGACAACAGTTCTCAAGAATTCTTAAAGAAAGTCAGAGAAGGCCTTCCAAAGGATCCGGAACCCTCAACTTCTCAACCCACAGACAAGATGGACGAAGATAAAGCAGAAGATGCCCAGGAAACAGATAGGCTGTTATCTGAGTCGGATGCCCCCGAAGCGCCCTTCTCCTCAATCAACAATGCCACTGAAAAGCGCGAGCGACTTACACCGGAAGCTAGGAGAGCGTTTGACTCGATTCGAGATATCCTTTCAGGTATAAAGTCAATCCAGCTAAATCTGGAATTTCTATACCGCAATAACCATGCCGATGTGGCAATACTTAACAAGCTCAAAGATAGCTTGGAAGCTCGGAATTCTATTTTCCATACCGCCGTGACTTTGTCATGTGGGTTCATGAATGCCGGTACCATGAATGCCAATTTTTTCCGAGATAATCTTGACTGGCTTGGAAAAGCTGTCAACTGGTCCAAGTTCACCGCGACGGCTGCTCTTGGAGTTATTCACCGTGGTGATCTGGATAACGGCCAGACACTCTTGAAGCCATACCTACCAAAGGATCCCGTCGAAGGTGCAAACACAGGCTCGGTCTACAGTCAAGGGGGGTCGCTCTATGCTATGGGACTCATCTATGCTAATCACGAAACCTTTGCATTGGATCTTATTCGTGATCACTTTAAGAAAGCTACCGAGGAAGTGGTGCAACATGGAGGTGCTCTTGGTCTCGGCGTTGCTGGTATGGCCACCGGTGATGAAGGCATCTATGAAGATCTCAAAGCTGTTCTGTGGACCGACTCAGCATTGAATGGTGAGGCGGTTGGCATTGCTATGGGCTTGATCATGTTGGGCACGGGCAACTTCAAAGCTCTCGAGGATATGATCCGATATGCGCATGATACACAGCACGAGAAGATCGTACGAGGCCTCGGTCTTGGTATGGCTTTGATCATGTATGGCCGCCAAGAAGGTGCCGACGAGCTGGTGAATGGACTTCTGGACGACCCAGACCCAATACTGCGATATGGGGGTATCCAGACGCTCGCACTTGCTTATTGCGGTACAGGAAGCAACAAGGCTGTTCGTAAACTGTTGCATGTAGCAGTCAGCGACGTCAGTGACGATGTACGGCGTTACGCTGTCATGAGTCTAGGATTCATTCTCTTCAGGAAACCAAAGAGTGTACCACGTATGGTGGAGCTCTTGTCTGAATCGTACAATCCACATGTTCGGTATGGTGCGGCTATGGCTCTTGGAATCTCTTGCGCAGGTACTGGCTTAGATGAAGCTATCGACTTACTGGAACCTATGATCAAAGACCCTACAGATTTCGTTCGCCAAGGGGCGCTCATTGCGCTCTCCATGATTATGGTCCAGCAGAACGAGGCTATGAACCCTAAGGTTGGAACGATCCGGAAGACTTTGACCAAGGCGATTGGAGACCGACATGAAGACGCAATGACTAAATTCGGTAGTGCTATATCTCTAGGTATCATCGATGCTGGCGGCCGCAACTGTACGATCAGCCTCCAAACACAAACTGGCAACCTGAATATGGCTGGTATCGTCGGAATGGCTGTCTTCACTCAATATTGGTATTGGTTCCCGTTGACACATTTCCTGTCTCTCAGCTTTACCCCTACCTCTGTGATTGGTTTAGACAAGGATCTCGAGGTACCAAACTTCAAGTTCTACAGCGCCACCAGACCGAGTCTTTTCGATTACCCGCCAGAGCAAGAGACTAAGACTGAAGATGCGCCGGAGAAGGTAAAGACCGCCGTGCTGTCTACTACCGCCCAAGCAAAGCGGAGGGCACAAAAGAAGGAGAGACAACAGAGACATGACAGCATGGATGTTGACCACACACCTACGGCTCCAAAAGGGGTCGAAGCTGGTGACAAAATGGATACTGATGGGTCTGCCGTGAAGACTGAAGGCGAAAGCGAGAAACCAGAAGACGAAAAGAAGGACGGAGAGGAAGCCAAAGATACTGACAAGTCAGAGACTTTGAAGAAGAGGATGGAGAAGGAGAAGGTGGGATATAATCTTGACAACATGTCTCGCGTCCTTCCAGTGCAATTGAAATTCGTGAGCTTCCATGGGCGGTACGAGCCTGTGAAGAAGCCTACTGGCGGTGTCATTCTCCTTCATGACACCACTCCTGAGGAGCCCAAGATTCTACTGGAAATGAAGAAGGCGAAGAAGGCTACTCAGGCTGCTGCCGCCCCCGAAACATTGCAAGACCGAGTCGACGCTGCTATGGCAGCGCAGGGTCACGCTGGTGGAGATGGAGCAGCAGAGGCTGCTGGGGTACTGACTGCTATTGACGAGGGCGGCGAAGGAGATTCCGACGCAGAAATGCCGCATGAATTTGAATACCATTCGGACGGAGAGCATGGCGAGGAATGAGAAGCGCTCATGACTGCCATATCCGTGTCTTACTACTACATTTTTAATCCGGGGACAGAGCAAATCGCATGCATGAGCCTGGTAGTTGGTGTACTTTAGACATATTCTAGACAATGTACTATATAGTCCATAAACTAATTCTTGCGTAAACGGGATGAGTACACTCCTAGTTAAGAGAAAAAGTCAATGAAGATAACCCATTTTCATTTTCATTGTACTGTTCTGGAAAAAACCCTCTATTACCCAGGAGCCATAGGGCTGACCTGCACTTCGTCGAGCTACTCCTTGCATATCAACACTCATCTACACCACATACAGAGGCACTATAATGCAAATTGAGCTTCTTTAGCTGTTAAAATGGCAACAATATCCCCCAAAGAAATCCAAACGCTCGACTACACCCGCCAAAGACTCGCCCAACTCACCAACTCACTCGATTCTCTCAAAAACCAGATCCTAGCATCCGACCCTCTGCCCCCATGGTAAACATCCGACCCTCGGACCCCGCCTTTTCCCTCTTCCCTCTCCCCTGAATCTACTTCCAAAGCCCCCGCTAAACCGTCCCAGGTCCTCCCTCCACACCCTCTCCCAGATGATTTCCGTCAACCTCACCCGCGTCGCCGAGCACCTAACCGAACACTCCGCCCTCCTCTCCTCCCTAGCCGCCTACCCTCTGCCATCATACCCTGGCCGCGAGCAAGAGCCTCTCCTAAACCAGCTGCTGAGAAAGAAATTGGAGCCGCATGTTGAGGACTGGGTGGAGGAGGGAAGGAGAGCGGGAGAGGAAGTTGGGGATGCGGAGGGGTGGATGGAGTTGTGGGAATGGGCGGGAAGGGAGGAGACGTTGGAGGAGGTGGTTGAAGGGACGGGAGGGGGAGGGGAGGATGGGGAGGAGGGGGAAGAGGAGGTGGGTGATGAGGGAGGGGATGGGGTTGTGGGTGAAACGGGGCAGGGAACGGAAAATGGAAAGGGGAAGGGGGAGGAAGATAAGGAAGCGATGGCTATGGAGGAAGTGCTGAGGTTTCTGATGAAGGGAGAGGAGGTCAAGAGATGATGTGTGTGGGAATGTTTGGACGGATGGCGTTAGAATCGAAAATATTCGCCTCTTCTCGGACCGGATAACGGATTCTACGAGCCCATGAGGTGTTTGCTCCTCGAAATCATCTCAAGGAATGGCATGCGATTGGGCTAAGAAAATGTCACGTTTAGGAGGCCCAATCGCGTGACTATGAGCTCACGAGATCGAGAACTGATAAGGATCTGTGGGTGGTGTGATTGTCGTTCTTCCCTTCAGGTGATGTCCTGACTCCCCTGTCCTCTTCAATGTTGAATACTCGTGGCTTATAATTGAAGAATCATTGAATTTCATGATTTGTTAGAGTTCTGTATGTTCAATATATCCGTTGGATATTGGCTTGGCAAGCGTACTGCTTCTGCATCAGTCCTTTTCTTACGCTTGGCTCAGACTATGCTGTTTATTATCTACAGCTGCCCATATTCTACTCAAAGAAGAGCCTGTTCTGGTATATCAGTTCCAGAAGTCTGACACATAATCCTCTGTTAAGTAATATCGAGGCCCGCTTTGCCCGTTTCAATCTGGCTACGAAACCGTTTCTGTTTTGTTCTACTTTTTCTATAGCATCAACCGCAGTCTGATTCTTCACCGCTACGGAGTACAAAGTCGATATAAGACGCTAGCGCATTGGTTGATGACTGTGTTTCACTGCTCAGCTTACGGGGCCTGACTAGCCCAGATATGGAAACAGGTCATAAATATATGACTTCGCCATGTGGAATAATCACGTTCCCAAAATCATCGCACCGCCCCAACCTGCTCTTGACCTCATCTATCCTTGAATATCCAATGCATCGAGATCTTGCCGATTGAGAAAAGCCAACGACTAAGCCAACAGCAACCATGTCGACAACAACAACAACAACAACAACAACAACTTTGCTCTACTCCCAAGCGAACCAAAATCAGACAATCTCACCGCTGCCCTCCACCTGGCGGCTCAAATCCGTACCACCTATTCCCTCCCAAGCACCCGCAGTACCCCAGCAAACACCCTCACAATTCCTCCCCTCCCGGCTCCTCTCCCTCCCCCCCGAAATCCGCCTACAAATCTACACTCTCGCCCTTCACTCCACGCCCCTACCTCCGACCCCGCTAGACCCCATCCCATCCTACCAGCACCCGCTACCGCTCCTAAAAACCCAGCACCGTCTCGCCCTCCTGCTCGTAAACCGCCAAATCTACGCCGAAGCCCGCCTCCTCCCCTTCACGACCAATACATTTCTTTTCAAGAAAAGTTTTGGCAGCTCGGTATACACGGCGCAGAAATTTCTGCGGCAGTTGGAATGCTGGCAGAGAGAGGCGGTGAGGAGGCTGGAGGTTAGTGTGGTGGGGAGGTGGGAGGAGGAGTTGGGGGTTATGTGCGGGTTGTTGGGGGGAGGGAAGGGGAAAGGGTGTGTGCTTGTTGTGAGGGTTGGGAAGGCGATTGGGTGGGAGGAGTTTGGTCAGGCGGGGGTGTTTGCTTGGAAGGGGAATGTGGCGATTGATTGGGCGCAAGATAGTAGCTGGTTGAGGAAGATGATAGAGAAGGGGGTGAAGAGGGAGGGTGTCACGGTGGAGTTTATTTAGGCCTGAGACCAAATGGATATGAGAACCGGATTATTGGGTATGTTGAACGGCTATCTAGCCTCTACGGCGTGTCGTCGGACCCTTTGATTTCGGTGTCGCGCCTGTGGTGGAGCCCATGGCGAGTTTTTCCGGCTTCTCCCCCATCTCGCCAGCATGGGATGCTGTTGCTGGACTATTCCAGTAGTACACCTGATGCTCTTGTCAGCATTCGTCTCCAAGAGGCGTCGTCAATAGAGTTAGAAATTACCATCTGCGCTACCAAAATAGAATTCAGAATGAAGCCTGCCACATATCCGTACAAGATCAGACTATCATCCACCTCCTTCAGCGTCGTAAAGATCCTCGTCATAGACCCAATCAGGTAATTGAATACCTGCGCATCCCCCGTTAGTCAGTCAGTCACACCTCAGCACCATAGACATCCACTCACAGCAAAAGCACTCAACTGCCCTGTCCCCCCCTGTTTCCAAATCGTATTAATCTGCGGCACCTTACTCGCCACACCCACCACCCCCGCCCCCATCTGCGCCTTCGTCAACAACCCCATATCCACCACCCTCTCATTCCCTAACGCCCACCCCCCCGCCACCAACCCCCCCAAAAACCCCGCCCCTAACACCCCCCTCCCCTGAAACCGCAACACCAACAAACAAATAACCACATTCTGCGCCGCAATCATCGCCGTCTCGCCATACGTCGAGAACGGAAAGCCGTTCCTCGCACTATACGCTAGCGTAGTGATGAAAGATGTTGTTTCGAGGAAGTAAGAGAGGAAGGAGATGCCCGTTGCGGATTGGGAGGAGAGGAGTTTGAGGATTTGAGGGAGTTTGACGATAGAGGAGCCGGCGACGGTGGCGAGGCCGAGGGTTTTGGAGAGAGCGAGGGTCAGGCAGGAAGTGTCGGAGGGGTTGATGTCGAGGATGAGGGTTTTGTAGCATTGGGGGCCGAGGAGGGAGAGGCCGATGTCGCGGAGGGGGGCGGGGAGGGAGTGGGTTAGGGGTTGGAGGTTGGAGCGGAGGAGATCCATTGGTGGTTTTGTTGTGCGGATGTGGTCTGGTGCTGGGGTGGTGTGGTTGTGGAAGGGGTTTGGGGGATTTCGCCGGGAGGGAGAGGTGTTAAGAAATGTGGTAAGGCTGTTCAGATTAGGTTTTGTATAAATTAGTACGCTAGGAAAAAACCAATGCGAAAAACCAATTTAATATTCAGTTGAATGCTTATTCTATCCTACATCTTGATAGTTACAGGTCGAACACAGGTATAAAACACCATCCCAACCCTGGCTATTCACTGCCTGAAGCAATGCCGTGCCTTCTACAACTTCATTCCCAAAGCCTTGTGTACCCTCAACGCTTGCCTTATGCTGAGATCCAACATGATTTCCTCGCTACCACCAGGAATAGCATAAGCTCTGACGTCTCGGTATAATCGCTCAACCTACATCCTGTTAGTATTCAAGAGGCGCCGAAATGTCCTACATGAACGAACCTTAGCACCCTGTCCACCACGGCTGTAACTCAAACCACCGAAAATTTGACTAGCCTCTCTCGCACAGAATTCAAAAGTAGTCGTAGCTTGAGCCTTCAACCCTGCAATCGCGCCACCAAGTTTCAACATCGCCTCGGTTTCCGACATAACCTGACACTGGTAGGTAAGATTCTCGAGCCAATTATAAGAAGCTTCGATCTGGCGGGCCATGTGTGCAAGCTTGAGACGAATAACAGGATGATCGATCAGCTTCTTGCCGAATGTGCGACGCTTGTGTGCGTATTTCATAGATTCTTCATAGCAGACGCGGGAGAACCGGATACATTGGATGATTATACCCATACGTTCGTGATTGAAATTTGTCATGATCACTATGTAGGCTCGTGTCAGCACTGCTCAGTGTCATAGGGTTTACTTGTGTTACCTTTGAAACCTTGGTTCTCTTTACCGAGCAAATTCTCTACTGGAACTTTCACATCCTCGAAAGTCACGTAAGTAGTGCCACTGGCCCATACACCTTGGCAGTCCATCTTCCTTGTGCTGACACCACCGTGTTCTCGCTCAATGAGCAGAGCCGAGACACCATTCATGCCTGGGCCCCCTGTTCGGACGGCAGTGGTAAAGTAGTCCGACCAGATACCGTTCGTAATCCACTTCTTCTCCCCGTTAACGATGTAATGCTTTCCATCCTCAGAAAGCTTGGCTTCACAGGTCAGATTAGCCACGTCGCTGCCAGCGTCGGGCTCAGTGATCGCGAGACAGATCCTCTTGTCTCCATTCAAGATTCCGGGCAATATCCGATCAACTAAAGACTTCTTGCCATACTTGACCAACGGTGGGCATCCAATGCCGAAACCACCAATCAAATTCCATACAAGACCGCCACTGCCAGCTCTCGAGATCTCGTCAGTTACGACTAACTCATGGAACAGATCCCACTGCTCCGGCCCGACGCTCTTCACGCGATGGTGTGTCCGATCAGCTGGATATTTATGTAAACCCATCAAGCCGGCAAGATAACCTCGCTCGCCCATCTGCTTGTAGATCTTGCCAGGGACGATCTTGGCCTCGTCCCATTCTGTAACATTAGGTTCGATTTCGGAGTCGACCCATTGCCTGACTTCGTCACGAAGAGCGGCATGTGTTAAGTTATAGTAGGGCGAGTGGTACTAGGCAGATTGATCAGTCAATGAAGGCATAAAACCAAGAGCCGAGCCTTACGCCGTGATACCAGGAAGGATCTGAATATGGAATCATAGCGCCATATGGATCCATTGACTCCTTTGCTTCCTCGGCATCTTTAGTTGGCACCGGAGCAACAGTTCCAGGCTCTGCTTGCGGTTCGACTTTATCCTGGGCTTTGGCCTTCTTCTCTTCCGGCGGCGGGGTTGCCGGGGGTGTGGGAGGGGCGGTTTGCTTCTTGCTGTCAAGGGAGCCAATCTGCAATTGAGGCTTAAACTTTTTAAGAATGCCCTCGTTGTGGTATTTCCAAAATTGTTTGGAAGCGTCTTTCCCGCCAACTCGTGTGAGGACTGCGGACGCAAAGTCAGAATGTTCTCGGGGTAACGGCGCGAAGATTCTCAAGGAGCGATGGGCGCGCTGACTCACTCTTTTGGCCGCCGGGATGCTCGTGTTGAAACTTCGTCAGGTCATAGACATCGTCGTCGACCATGATCCTGTTGTGGATGTTAATTTACGGGCTTCCACTGAATCGGGCTTCCTGCATACCAGAGATCATCCTTCGTCTTGTGGCTAGCCACCTCATCTTTAGAGAAGGTTTTCGACATAATTAGAAAAAAGAATAGTCGAACAGTCTATATGGCGGACAGGAAACGGATGTTTAGAAAGAAGGCAGAGAACATGGAGAGAAGCAGAGCGTTTATACAAGGGCCTGTAATGAAAGGTAGGGTTGATGAGCCTCGGCCGGAATAAGCATGCTCCCCACGAATAGAAATTCCCCGGAGTAGGAGTCAAGTGCAGCAGCGATTCACGTTGCCGATGAAGTCAGCAATTCCCTTGTCCTGTGATTGGTCTTGGCGCCCCGCGTGACTTCAACCTCGGCAACTTTTGCGGACGTTAAATGTAGGACGGCGGGACGCCTCTAGACCGTGTATTTTGTTGGCTCTGAGTGAGCGCGTCGTCACTTGCACTCCAGGTCACGATCCAACTTTCTACCGTGGTTCGCATCAAGTCTTCTACGCCCTGGGCAATACTGGAGCAAAATTTCATGCGTTATCAGGGGTAGCGTTCCATATTTCTGCAATTGCTCCGGTAAAGCAGAGACATTGGTGCATATCCACAACTCCTTTGGGCCGTCACCGTGCAATTCATAGGAATATTCTACTCTATGGCTGCCCCAGTCCAAGTCACAAAGGCCTCCGAGGTCAATGCAAGCACAGGTCAAACAGAGGGTATGATCAGGAAAGGCGCTATCGTCGATAAATCGGACAACCTCAGCGCCTCCGTTATGGTAGCCAAGCCCCACTCCTCCTCCGCTATTAACCACCATGGCGAACAAGACACCGTTGTATACTGCGTCCGAGGGCGAGGAGCTGTAGTATCAGACGGTGGGAAGAAGAGACAAATCTTGGAAAAGGGGGATTTTGCCTTGATACCGGCGCATGTCGAGCTCCAAGAAGTCAATGATGGCGATGAGGAGGTTGAATGGATAATCACACGCAGTGGTAGAGTACCAATCGTGGAGAATCTGGATGGTTGGAGTAAGAATTAGAGATACCTATGCTACGATTTAATTGGCAATCGCTGTGCTGTGTGCTCATGTAGGGAAAATGAATGCCGGATACTCTGATGAATGCTAAATCTCTCTGTACTGTGTCCCTAGGAAGAATAGAGCTTTTAGTCTAGTGTTAGGAATTGTGTGTGAAAACGTGGCAGAGATACCGAAATCCACTTCAGCCCTGGGTGTGCTCTATGCACCTACCACAGACCCATTTCTCCCACATCTTCCGCTGTTGATAGGTCACAACTCGCCCGTTGTCTCCTAAGTCATCGGCGTTGGCTGGATATGAGTTCAGCGAGCAAGTGCAGAAAGGCATCGACGTCGGCGTGTCGGGTGATAAGGCCAGTTCGTTCGCATCAGGCCCATGATCTGTGTCCGCATTGCTGTTATCATCAGAATCCTCGCCTTCACTGTCGTCGGTGAGATCGAGGTCGTTCCATTGACCAGGAAATCCATCTTCATCATCGCTCTCACTTCCGCTGGCTGGTGGATCATCAGGGACTTCCATGCTAGCAGCAGATACCTCCTCGAAATGGTTCGAATAATCGATTCGGCGAAGGCTCACCCAATCTAATTGTTCCATCTCTCTTCGCAACATGAAAAGCACGTCCCTCCATTTGCTGCCTTCCTTGAGCAGAACATCACGCAGACGAAGACCTCTTAGTGTTTTGCTGTGGCGTCTTGCGAGCTTGATGATTTCGTCCGCATCCAAGTGCCAGGACTGGATTCCAAAGGCGCGAAGCTTTTCCCACTTGATATTATGGAATAGATCCTCGAGGCCTAGATTGAGTGGAGTGCGAGAAGGAAATCCGATATGCACGGCTTGCAAATTGTTGGCTGCAGTAAAAATATCCCTGAAAACGCCTGACAGCTCGAAGACTCGATTACTGAGGTCCCCTCCATCTTCAAAGTGTAGTTCCAAGCATGTGAGCCGGGAGGCAAGGGCCGGCAATATCTGGGGCAATTTCCTTCCAACAGCGAGAATGCTCTGGGGGTTCATCATCGGCCCTGAAAACCGGCTAAAAGGTGACTCAGCTTGCAGTAAGGCCTCGACCAGAGTCTTTGTGGCGTGGTAACAAGCAGGTGACCAGCGCAGGTCCACTGGCGGTTGGCCAGCCTGGCCACGGGCTGGCCTAGACATTATAAAATTGATCAGGCGCCGGTCTGCCTCATTCTCAAGTCGAAGGATCTGTACGTGTTGAAGCGTAGCGAAAGCAGCCATTGCCTTTTTGAGAACGCGGGAGTCCTCTTTAGATTGCAGAATCTTCGCCTGATCTTGCTCTTTCGCTCTCAATTCCGTAGCATCCGAAACATGAAAATGATCGCTTGTGTAGGCGTCAAGCGTAGTAGACCGTATATAATCCCAGACATGCCATCTACCTTCGTGGTATCAGCAATCACCCGCGGGAGGAAATATTCAAATTCTCACTGTCGCCATAGAAGAGAGGAACAAGATAACTAAATTTCCTAGTATGCTTTGCAAGATGGCTACAGCTGCATATATCATCTAGGCGCCGGAATCCTCGCGAAGAGAATCGCAAGGTCACTCTTGTAAACTGATATGGAATTCCTAACTCTGAAAATCTCCGACATGACAGTCTGAAGTTTCCGACGTCTTGAGCTTGTGATGGTAACGGAGGACTCGGTGGCCGAAAGCTCTCAACCGAAAGGTATTCGCGCCGGTCAACGGCTATTGACCTCTGCGGGTCTGAGGCGACGTGATCAAGAATTTCCTTTAGGACTTCGCTCGACAATTTTTGAATGTTTGCCATGCCAACAGACTAGGGCGGGGAGCTTGTGGGGAAAAGCAGGAGATGGTTCGAGCAGCTTCACATGGCGAGGGGCATATTGGAGAGCAACATACAGAGAGGGGACCAACTGTCACAAGAAACCGGCAAATCAATGCAAGGAGACAGGAATAGCATGTCAGACGACATCATTGCCAACACACCGCGCAAAAGAAAGACGCACAGCAGAGCGAGAAGCAGCGCAACGCTGCGGCCGCGTAGAAAGGACGAATCACAGGATTTTGCACACCTCCAGGAAGTCACATGATTGAAATTGCACCACCGGCTACACCCTTCCCGCTGCAACTACCATAGTACGATCATGGTCGAGTGGATGACAACGGATGCCAGACGGGGCGGCGGCTTGGATCGGACACATGAGCTGTCAGCGTGCAGAATGGAACCCTGGGCTTGCATAGCGCCAGCATGGCGTTCCCGTGTCGACGGTACAAATAAAGGGATTTCCCCGGACGTTGATCACTTAGAGTGAGAGGTGAAGCTCCTGGACCCCCTCCTTGGTTTCAATCATAGCCGCAGACTATATATAGGCCGATTCGACGAGCGAGAATTGACGATGCTGCAATGCGCTGTCAGTCGCCAATGATTCCCCGATGGAGGTTTAGGAGCCTAACCGGAAGTGCTTTAGGGGACATGACAGGCGCTTCGCACGACACCTCCTCTCCCAACAATTTGGGAGCTCATGAGACCAAATCAAGGCCCGTTTGCGACAAATTACCGAGTCTGATATGTTGGAGTGGTTGCGGGCTTGCGGATGCCGCTTGTTGATTGGTTAAGGATGCATCATGATTACAGCTTCTCCACATTATTGCAGCATGCATCTAAGCGAGACTTGCGACGGTTAGCCACAATTGCTGATTTTGTCCTTCGTCCGCGCTAGATTCCCTGATCCGCTTTAGACCTCTGCAGTACCCTGCGTCTGATGTCTGTGCTGCTGATCTTGCTCTGATAGTTGTCGTCTATCTGACTCTGGTTGCCAGCTTCGCCTTCTTCAGTGTCGAGGACATCAACCTCGAAAACCTCGAGAGCGTGCCATCCTTTCTCATTGCGTTTCTCATTGACGAATTCTCCTCCCTTCCATGTCTCACCGGATAGTACAAGGCCCGTTATGGATTCTTCAGTGAGAGTTGGTCCACAAGGATCAAATATCTCCACATACTTGATGTTGAGGCCAGATTTGAGCATGTCGTGGACTGTTCTGCCGTGAGGTCCGCTGCTCTCGACTTTGCTCGTGCTTTGCAACGAATGGGTGGGAGAAATGAGCTCTAGGATGTCCAATAGAAAACGCCGGACAGCCGAAAGACGCTGTTCAAAGCCTTCCAACACCTCCCGATATTGCTTGTTCTTGAGAAGGTCGTCGCCTGTAATACCCACTGTTATGCACCGTCCTGGTGACGGTTCAGGATCGAGAACAAGTGCCGTCATCGTCAGAAGTAGCTTGTGGCCAGCGTGAAGGTGATCAAAAGTACCCCCTACAGCGACAGAACGGTGCCGATTGAAGGCATTGCTTTCAGCTTTGGATTGTGAGAGTGGTTTTTGGAGCATGGTCACACCTCCTGGAAATCTTTCAATTTGAGACTCCGCTATGACGTGTTGAGACGAATCTTCCTTGATACGGAGGAATTTTCGAAGCAGGGTCTCTCCAATCTCGCTTTCTAGGGAGCATATGCGTTGCCATACGCGGTTGATTTGGGCCAGTGCTTGCAAGTCGATGATAGACTTCTGAAATACATTTTCGGGATGCGTTGCGTCTTCTCCATCACGAAAAAAGGTTATCCGCATATCGACATCATTATCATACTGTAGATCGATACGTTGTTCTGTGCAAATGATGCAGGTCAGTTTGTACATTAGCCCAAGCAGCACTTGAACCCGGGAATAGGAAAAATTAGAAACATCATTGTAGGCTATTGCGACATCTAGTATCACGTCTGAAGCGCCAGCAGACACCTTTGATGCATGCTGCAAGCATTGGGACAAGCCTGGCCCATAAGCGACTCTCAAAGAGCTTATGGTTATTTCTGAAGAAGGAGCAGGGAGAATGAATAGCCAGGAAGGCTGCGACATATCATCCGTAGTCATGCTCAATATCTCTTCAATGATGTCCGATTGACTCAGTTTCCAGTATCACGCGAAAACAAACTCTGAAATGCTCAACGATGGTTCAAAGGTTAAAAAAGGTTGGTCTCTTCATCAAGTTGCTGCTCCGCGCTTAAGATCACTCGCGCCGCGCTGCGCTTGCTTGACGGTCAACCGTGGGCATTCATTGCAATTACCAGAACTTTAAGACAAATTGATTTTACTCTACTGCTTGAGTGCATGGTAAGCCGCAGTGGCTCTAGGGCAATACCTGTAGCCCTTGCCTGGGCACCGATCTCCGGTCCCAGCGAAATTGCAGAGCATGGCTGGGTTGACTGGTGGGCCATATCAAAGTGTGCACCAAACACGCCAAAGCAACATGCTTGCTGATATACATAGCAGGCTCGAACCCGAACATGTCAGCAAACGACGCTGCCTATGTACCATCAAGCGCGGGGTCATCAGGTCAGTTGAGGAATAAAGACTCAAAGCTCACAATGCTCAACGCGCATCCAGGGTTTGAGACTCCGCGTCGAACGCAGACCTACGGTCGCAGGCCAGAGGAGTTGCATATTCCACCCAATACAGCAATGAACCCACAGGGTGGTAAAGATCTACCTCGACATCACTCATATCACTCCTCTCATGAGTATACCGGCGGTCAAGCCCCAGGTATAAACGTTCAACAGGCCACCCCACAGGGCTCTCAGTATCCAAGTTCAGCAGCAGGGCAGTCCCTCCCCGGTTCGTTACAGCCAGGACGACCTGGTGCCTCCGCATCTATGACGGCACCCTCTACTATACCCACTCTGCCTCAAATTCAAAATCCAGCCCACCAGCAACAGTCTTCCCCAAGGCCTTCGACAGCCAATCAGTCTCATAATTACTCGCGATCAAGTCCTGCTGGACTTGACCAGCCAAAATATGCCCCATTTGCCAATACCCCCGAAAGCGCCAAGTACACGTCCCCCACAACTCACAGATACACTTCATCACAGAGCGGCCAGCCTGAGTCCACATATTCACCACTTGGCTTAGCGGACATTCGGCCGTTAGGGGATTCATCACAAGATGGGCCTCAGAGCGCCAACCCTTACTCGGGCGACGGCTTCCCTACCTTTCCTACGAATAGCAACTATTTGGCACCGTGGGCAATTTATGCGTTTGATTGGTGCAAATGGCCTGTTCAGCATAGTTCAGGCGACTCTGCTGGAAAGATGGCTATTGGAAGTTATGTCGAAGATGGGCATAATTTTGTAAGAACACAGTTTGATGACACAAGACCCACTGTCATACCTCGATCATCTATGCTAATTCTACACCAGATTCAGATTCTCGACACCAAGGTAACACCAGAGTCAGACCCTGATCAGCCTCCCGACGCCCCCCAATTTGGCCTTGACTTCGTGAAGACTGCCGAAGCAACTCACTCTTACCCCGTCACGAGAATTCTGTGGGAGCCTGCATCGTCCCAAAAGCAATCCACCGATCTTCTTGCAACATCCGGGGATCATTTACGGTTATGGTCATTACCATCACAACAGTCCTACAATTCCAGCAATTCTATAAATCGCTCTTCTAATTCTACCCAGCAGCCCCCTCAGAAATTAACGCCACTTGCACTTCTCTCAAACTCAAAGTCACCTGAGCATACTGCGCCTCTTACATCGCTCGACTGGAACACTCTGTCACCAAGCTTGATTATCACCTCAAGCATTGACACTACTTGTACGATATGGGATATTCCCACACTCACAGCAAAGACACAATTGATTGCGCACGATAAGGAAGTATTCGACGTGCGGTTTTGCGCAAATAGCGTCGACGTCTTTGTGAGCTGTGGTGCCGATGGCAGCGTCCGTATGTTTGACCTTAGAAGTCTTGAGCACAGCACCATAATCTATGAGCCCTCAGAAAAGAATAACGAGAAGAGTCAGTCACCCTTTCTCGCAGGTGCCTTTCAGCAACTAACAATATCTCCTCAGCTTCGAGCCCAGGGAATATGAGTCCAACAACCGCTCAGCAAACAATGTCTTATGCACCTCCACTGCTCAGACTGGCTGGTGAGAATGTATCCCCACAATTCCATCTTATCTAGTATGCCTAACCACCATTAGCTTCGCCACATGATCAGCACTTACTCGCAACATTCTCCCAGGATTCTAACAGCATACGGATCTTGGATGTACGGCAACCCGGCCAAGCCTTACTAGAGCTACGGGGGCACGCAGCTGC
This sequence comes from Cladonia metacorallifera KoLRI002260, assembly GCA_000482085.2. Taxonomy (NCBI): domain Eukaryota; kingdom Fungi; phylum Ascomycota; class Lecanoromycetes; order Lecanorales; family Cladoniaceae; genus Cladonia; species Cladonia metacorallifera. Next base: position 1,353,968 of record KI911109.1, read on the forward strand.
AATAAATTGTATAGAATGGTCTCCATCTCGAAGAGGCACCCTAGCATCCGGTGGGGACGACTCCTTAGTTCTAATTTGGGATCTCCTGAACCAGAGTGGCTCCACCTTAGCTCCAGGTGTGAATGGTAACCCAGCACCCAACACCACTCCAGCATCCATTCAGGGCCCAGCCGCAAGCTGGCAATGCGATTACGAAGTAGGAAACATTAGCTGGGCGCCACAAAGCGGTTTGACGAGCCATGGAGGCGATTGGCTAGGCATTAGCGGAGGACGTGGTGTTTGGGGCGTTTCTGTTTGACCTACCAACGCAGCATTGATATATGAGCGTGAGCGTGAGCATTCCAATATTGGCCCTTTGGCACGTTGCATAAGATTGCATGTACATCAGCGAGGAGTCCGGCGTTGGCCTAAAAGCCTTCGAAGGGGCCCTGTATGGGATGAGTGATGTTGAGTATGATATTTGATGATTTAGATGTCTGTATTACCCCTGAGAATCGAAGTATCAAAATTCGGTATGGAGCCGTTTAAGAGTACAATCGTCTAGCTGAGAAGCAAAAGGATTCGTGGGTTGACTTTACAAGTGAATATATCTACAAACACGAGGTATCTCTTTACTCATCATGGTGCGAAAGCAGGAATTCCAGCCCAGGACCCTCGTCTTCATCCTCCGATCTGTCAACATGCAACAAGTCGTGCGTTGGCTGGCTCGCAGGTTGCTCGTCAAGACCCTCCTCCCCAGTTTCAGTCCCATTGCTACGCTTCTTCTCCGCTACATCATCCTCAGACCCAGAAGCCCGTAATGCCCCTTCAAGCACGTCTTGGCCTTCAATCATCGCTTCCAACTCAGCGCCAATACAACATACCAGCAGCTTCCAATTTTTCCTTTCTACAAGGTCCCGCTTGTTCTCGATCCGCGACCTGGCCTTCCGCATCGTTTTCAGTACCTTCCCCATGCCTTCAACAGCTGGGCCCCGCCCCTCAATCGTTTCTCGTGATGGGGTTTGCATTTTTTGCATCTCTTCCCGCAGTAATTTCTCGATGGAGTTGACTTCCTGGACGACCTGTTCCCATACCACGCTTCCATCTTCAAGGGCATTCTTCTCTGCTTCGACGGCTGAGAGTCTGTCTTTGAGTACGTGCATTTCCTCGTTGTAGTGGTCTTTTGCCATCTCGAGCGTTCTTCGCTCGCGAGGTAGTGACCAGACTCCCGTTGCTGGTGAAGAGGTGGAGGATCCCAAAGGTGGTCGAGATAAGAAACTCTTGATGTCCTTCTCCGCTAGGGTTAAGGCTGATTTGTATGAGCTCAATTTGCTCTGTACACTGTTATTCAGACCGTCGATCTCGCGTAGAAGATGGCGTTGTCGAGCTTTCATCTCGTAAAGTCTTGTTTCCAGCTCGTGAATCTCAGAGTCGAGAACCTTTGCTTCATCTTTCAGTATGTTCACCTGGCGATTTGTGTCTTCGGATTCGATATCATTAATCCTTCCTTGCAAACCTGTAGACTTCCGTTCGAATCCCTGCACAGCAGATAAAACCTCTCCCCGTTGAGCGACTTCATCCTCCAATACCGTTACCTCTTGATCTTTCAGATTCGCTAATTGCAACATTGCACGACTGATACCCCTGCGCGCTCCACGCAATCCGAGCTTTCGCTTGCTCGGCTGCCGTACAGGAACAATTGCGCCAGGTCTTTGAAAGCCGCGAGATCCAGAATCCGTCGTTGGTGTCCTACTGCCGGCTGATGATGTCTCCTCGGGAGCATGGCCAAGACCAGCGAGTAGGCCTTCACTTTGGGCATCTAATAGGTTTTGAAGGCTAGTCTGGAGGTGACTCTCCTGGCGTGCCAGGGCTAGGAGAGAGTCTGATTGCGGTACGGGCGTGGACGTCATGTTTGGGGAGGGCGAAGGTTGGAAGTCAGGACTGGCTGGAGCGGTCTGGTAGGGCGTCGAAGGTAATGATCTATGTAGTGGAAGCAATGGGATGTCTCTCCTAGCGGTGGACCGGCCGAAGAGAGTGCTGAGAGACATGGCTTGTTAGCTGAAGGGAGTGGTATGAAACAATGGAATGTAGAATCGTACTGGTCATTGTGAAGTACGGCCGTTGCCAGGCAGCATACCTGGACAGCCAATCCCACCTGTTCTTAGACTGAACAGCTCGCAGGACACCATTGCCTGCGTCGTGTGACTCTTGAGAAGATATAATTAAATACTTATCGAGTCATTCTCTGGCCTGGCCCTAACCCTATAATCTTACGAGAGTGGCTTAGCTTACAACGGTACCTGCCTTAACAAGCCTATGATCAAGTTTTGTGACACAATGGCACATTTTTCATGATTTGTCCTGCTTCCCGGATAGCAACGGTGAATAAAACCCATGATGACCTCGATGCATGTTGCTGTAGCTCCACTGCATGTAAGTGAGGTGGATCATTTTGTTGAAAAGGGCGGCGAGGATGCTCCCCGAACCGACCTTCACCTTCACCATACCTTCGGTACATGATGATACTCCACTGGACTGTCGTATCTACAACCCACCTCATAAAGTACTAAACTCAATTGATAGCGATGAACAATGGCATCCAAGGGGAGCCATTCTTGCACACCCGTATGCACCCTTAGGAGGATGCTTTGACGATGGAGTCGTCTTATCAGTGACTGCGGAGGTTTTGAAGCAAGGCTTTGTTGTTGGGACATTCAACTTTCGGTACAGTCCTGGCCCCATAACGCTGGTTTCACAGCTTTGGCAGGGATTCGACTGACGTCCCCGTAGCGGTGCGGGGTCTTCGCAAGGTAGAACAAGCTGTATGTGGCCTACTCTACCCTCAGGTGTATTACTTCAGCTTCTGGTGGAACCCTGAAGAACGTCTCAAAGCTTCTGTATAGCTTAACTGGGATTGCGTGACCGGTGCTGACTGGAGAAATCTAGGGCAAGCGAAACCAGAAATCGATGACTATGTATCGTTTATTGGATTCTTTGTGCACTATAGGGACAGTCTTAGGCAATCTGTCTCCCATTCGCCGTCGGAAAGAGTATTTGAACCAACATTATCACCCATACAATCGGGTTATAACATATTTTCACAGCCGGATGCAACAGCTCCACATGGAATAAAACTGGTACTAGGAGGCTATTCTTATGGTGCTCTGATTGCCATGCAACTTCCTACCTTGGAGGTCATCTTGAAGAGGTTTCAAAGTGTCGCAAAGGGAACTGCTGAGGCGGAGGCCAGGCTTCGAGCGGTCAGTCTAGCCGCACAATGGAGCAAAGATGCCCATTTGCAACACGAAAAGCAGCAAGTTGGAAGGGCTGGATCTCACGAGAAAATCAGAAATTCGGCGCGCTCAATGGCTGTGGCCATGGGAGGGGATGAGTCGGAACCGGGCAGCCGCCGACATAGCCACGATTCTAGAAGAAGCTTGGACGCGGTACGCAGGAGCGTAGAGAGGGGGAGAAGAAGGCTTGGTCTGAAACGACATTATTATATGATGTCGGAAGAGGCCTTGATCGAAGAAAGTCTGACTTCTACGAATGTGCCTACACCACAAACATGTTATCTCTTGATCTCACCTCCGCTTCATCTGGTCACAACGCTTATAACAATGTTCTCAAGCTTGATAAGGATGAACACGCCTTACAGCGAAGAGAAGATCTGCTGTTCACCAACGTTAGTGGTTTACGGAGACAAAGACTTTCTCACTTCACAGAAGCGGTATCGCAAATGGGCTGAAGTTCTGGTGGCCAAACCTGGATCTCTTTTTCAATTTCACGAAGTGGCTGGAGCTGGCCACTTCTATCGAGAAAATGGGGCAGAGACAGAAATGAGAAAGTGTATCGGAGAGTGGATACAAACTGTCACTCACGGTTCTGCCCTCGGAGATTGAAGCAAATTAGTCCATGTTGAAGAATGCCGCAACAAGGCAATCGCCCTGTCATCAAGTGAACCATGGTTGAAGTCAAAGGTTGTATCGCTGGTGTGGCATGATAGTTGGGTCTCAAGGTCATTGACTGCTCCAACACTTATCCGTCGGAAAGACTCTCAGGTACTGAACTATCAAAGTCTGGCGCCGAACAGGATTGAAGAGCGCAGCTTTGATGGTTCCATCACAACCGCTCATTCGATACAACTACATGAAGCAAGATCTATCACCTCACGGAATGTTTCCGATCGGCGAAAAGGTCCAGATAAAACACACTTTGAGGTCGCTTTGGTTCATACTGGGTGGCTTCGGCATTTGCAATGTCGCAGTCTGTTATTCCCGCGGTCTAACCCTGATCCTTACTTTGATGCTGGGTTGGTAAGCATTTGGGAGTATGAGCTGGCAAACCCTGCAACTAGATTTTGTCGATTAAGGTGGCGTTCTCTTGAGTGCGTGGGGAAATTGCATGGGCTATCAGAGTCCCTGCATTTAGATGGTGCTAGATGAGCATGCCAAATGTCATCTGCAATTCCCACTGATGCAATAAAGTGCATCAGCTGGCTCTCAAGGCTATCAACTGACGAATGTAGTCATTCGGTGGTGCGGTAGCGCTAAAGGAATGGACAAATGTATCCTTTATTCACAACTAAAATCATGTCCACGTTACCTATTCTCCACGTTGTGCCTTGTCGGTAGTCTGTAACAACGGGCCACCCCACCCTTCATGTAGATTTGCCCGGTAGTTCTAACGGGTTTGGAAACAAGAAATTAGGCAGTGGCCCCCGGAGCATCCGCCATGGCTGCCTAACATTCTAGGTGTCGACCCGCTTAGGTAGCCGCAAATGAGCGTGGGATGAAAGACACCCCTCATTGCTTAAGTAAACAGCAATGACCGAGTGGTGCATATGATACCCGCGTGACAACCCATACACCACCAGAAGTATACTGCTAATACATCTCGGAAAGGTTCTTTTGTCTCACTTATATATAACATCAAAGCTCACGTCGCACCAACGGCCCAACTACTTCCTTAAGACAACTTATTTGCATCAACCGCAAACACTGCTAAAGGAATGTCGCATACCACAAATGACTGGCTACAATGACCTTTATTCAGTCTACGCCCTTGTTGAACGGACTGGGCCTGATCCATGGCGGTGACGAACCCCGTCCAAAGTTCGCTAGGAACCAGCAGGGTCAGCGCTCGTTACGGGCGACGAGTTCACTCGCGAACCTCATTCACTTCGCTCGTCATCCCGTAGAGAATGTTGGTGAAGCTGTAGAGAACTGGTATGACGGGAGTACCAAGGAAGAACGGGCCGAAAGACAGCTTCTAGCGGATACGAAACAGCTTTTATACCTCAAGTTGCGAGCAGTAAGCTTGCCAGTCTTTGTGTTCGTCGCTATTGCTGATGCAAACGCCTGTAGGCCACAACCCATGCGGACTGGGAAACAGCAGCGAAAGATCTAGATGACATAGAAGGCAACAATGAGTGGAAAATGATCTTCGATTCGCCGGATTATGATGCACACCTGGTGGATGCGCGGCTGAAACAGCTGGAAGAGGCACGCATAAGCTGCGACGTTGGCCGCATGTTATTTCTGATTCGAACATCATTATCAAGAGGCTTGGGCGACATGGGCAATCTAAAGATGTACAAGCACACGCATATCGGCACAAAGAACTTAATAGAACAATACATAAACTCGGCATTAGCAACGTTGAACCAACTACTAGACATCTCGGCGAAGGCGAAATGTGACGGGATGGAAACGAAATACATACTAGAGCAAGTAATATCCTCGAGGCAGGCCTTCGGAAGAAGTGCACTGTTATTGTCTGGAGGAGCTACATTCGGCATGAGCCACATCGGAGTTCTCAAAGCCCTGCATGAAGCCAGACTATTACCTCGTATCATATCTGGCGCGTCGGCAGGAAGCATAGTCTGTGCGGTGGTCTGCACAAGGACTGAGGAAGAGGTGCCGGAACTGATTGATTCGTTCTGTGATGGAGACCTTGCGGTGTTCGGAGAAGAGGGAAATGAGGACAGCCTTTTCAGTAAGACCAAACGATTCCTCACGCAAGGCGCATTGTACGACATCTCGCATCTAAAACGAGTAATGAGGGGTCTATTGGGAGAAATGACCTTTCAAGAAGCATACAACCGGACAAGGAAGATCTTGAATATTTGTGTATCCAGTGCTAGTCTGTATGAGCTACCTCGGTTGCTCAACTACATCACCGCGCCAAATGTACTAATCTGGTCTGCTGTGTAAGTGATATTACAGCATTTGTGCCGGTCAAGGCTAACACTGGTCAGTGCCGCATCTTGTTCCGTTCCCTGTATCTATACGGCAGCACCACTACTAGCAAAAGATCCAAAGACTGGTGAAGCTGTACCCTGGAATCCTTCGCCTCAGAAATGGATCGATGGGTCTGTAGACAATGATATACCCATGACTCGTCTTGCCGAAATGTTCAACGTCAATCACTTCATTGTTTCACAAGTCAATCCTCACGTTGTCCCATTCCTCACTAAAGATGAAGATGATATTGCAGAAGAAGCCACAAGATCCAGCTCCACAATTTCGCCTGGCCCAACATGGTTTCATAGTCTTTCGCACCTTGCCAAGGGCGAAGCATTGCATAGAATGCATACTCTGGCAGAGATTGGCTTCTTTCCCAACATTCTAACCAAAACGGTATCCGTCCTCAGTCAGAAATACTCAGGCGACATAACCATCCTCCCCGAAATTTCATATGCGGACTTCCCTCGGATGCTGTCAAATCCCACACCGGAATTTATGCGCCAATCCATGCTCAGTGGCGAGCGAGCCACCTGGCCCAAGATCGGGATTATTCAAAACCACTGTGCCATCGAACTTGCACTGGATGATGCGGTGCAAAAGCTCCGAGCCCGAGTAGCGTTCAGCCCCAGCGAAGTTGAGCTCCGAGTGAACAAGCAAGTCCAGGCCGCACCGAATACTAGCAGAGGCATAAGAGGCAAGCGCACAACGGCTAAACGGCCATTGTCGCAGAATAGTACTGCATCAGCCCCCGTACCAGCTACAGGCAGCTCTAGCTCTCACACCCATAACCAAGGTTCTTCAGGCCGTCTCACACCAACTCTTCGGCACAAGAAGTCTCGAAGCATCAGCACCGTCATTACTGCGCCTTCCTCTCATTCTGCAGCGGAAGCCGTAAAACCCACTGGTTTAGGCCTTGTCGGATCTACAACCCTCCCCGAAATCACCTCCTCCGGCGCTGAAACCTCTAACCTTACCTCTTCTTCCTCAGCCACCTCCTTCTCTTGCCCTAGCGATGGACCCTCTTCACCTGTAGACTCCGACACAGGGTTCCACCACGAGCGCTTCACAGCTTCTCAACCTGCCACGCCCTACATTTATCACCCGGCATTAGGCTCCGGTAGCTCCTCGGGGGGAGGTCGAACAGCAAAGCCTTCCCTCTCCATGACACCGAGCAAGAGTTCAGGCCAGCTGGTAGCGAGTCCCCCCAACAAACCCGAATCAACATACAAGCGGCTTTTCCACGGCCGAGCCCAAGGACAGGGCCCCTCGAATTTATTAGGCAGGCATAGAGAGGTAAGCTCTCCGAAGGACAAAACAAGATCGGGTGGTCGGGAAGTGTCATCGCCCAAGGGCATGAAGCGGAATTGGGGGTTAGAAATTGATATACCTGCCGCAACGAAGAACTTGGTAACGAGAGGAAAAAAGAAGGGTAACGGGGATACTTGACTGTGTGATCTAGGCGCTAGGGAAATGCTGCAATGGGTGCTGCAATGGGACCGGGAGAAACTTTTATGTGATTCGAATGGAGCCACTGATTTGAATTTGGACTGGGATTGGAATGGAGCTACGGATTGAGATCAGGCCCAGGACTGAAATCGGAGTAAAGCGGGGGATCATCGGCACGGTCACGACGAGCTGGTCATGATTCATGGTTTAGCGAGCATTACACTAATGATACCGCATTTATTATACCCTTCGTATAGATAGAGATACGAATACCGTGGTTTTGGAGAAGCCAGGCAAGAGAAAGAGAAGAGGCCAATAAAATCTAGATAGTCTATCTAAGAATACATGAAAACCAGAATTAGCCATACAAAGAATAAGATCTATAGTCTATGCATCACCCTCTATCCCATCCCAGCCTCTCCCTTCCCTTCCCTTCCATTCCCTTCCTACCATACATATACTCAAAACAATTCATATCAATACTTAAACGCCCACATAAACCCCCCACAACCCATAATATACAATCCACCCCCCCTCTCCCTCACCCCACCCTCACCTCCCCTCATAATCCACATCCTTACTCCACCTAACCTCCTTCCTACTCCCCTTACTCCTCCCACTCCCCATCCGCATAACCCCACCCTCACTCCTCCTCACCAACCTTCCATCATCCGGATTCGGCGTATCGGCTCTAAACTCTTCTCTAGGAGCCCACGTCCTCCCCGCTGCTCTAGCCTCCGACGTTCTCCCCGCCGTCGCTCTAGCCTCCGATGTTCTCGCCGCTCTGCTCGCTCGATTGCCTCTATGTGCTGATAATAATGTGCTGCTGCTGCGGGTACTGTAACTATCGCCTCCTCCTCTGCCGCCGCCCCCTCGACCCATTGCGATGGTGGTGTTGCCTAAGGTTTCACTGTCCATCCTACCTACTACACGGACGGGTGAGTTGGCACTCCAGCGACCTGCTTGCACTATACCACCATTCCCATCGCCATTACCGTTGCTGTTATCGCGCTCGTCGTACCAACTGGTTCCTCCCCATCCATCGCCTCCACTAGCACCACGCCCATCCCAACCCTGACTGACAATTCTCCCTTCCCTCTCCCTCAGTACATCACCCTGCCCCGGCGTCCCCCTCCTTTTCGGCGTTCGAGGAGGCGGAGGATGGAGCGGTGTCCCTAGCCGAAACGGCGTTGCTTCCCTACTATCATCCATATCCATAAAAGCCGGAGATTGCGAAAGCGGCGGGATAAATTGAGTAGTAGTAGTATTCGGCTGAGTATTGTTGCGGTTGCGGGGCGGTGGTTGAGAGAGGGGGCTAACAGCCGGACTCGGGGATTGGCCCTGTTGCGCGGCTCTTATGCGGGCGTTTTGGATGGCGATGCGTTCCCAGGAGACGAGACCGGCTGGCTGTGGGGGTAGGGGTGGGGGATCTTTGGATTTTGCTTTTCGGCGGAATTTTGATACGGGGGGTTGGTATGTTTTTCGGGGCTTGGAGGAGGTGGGGGAGTAGCGGGTTGCGGGGAGGAAGGTTTGGGAGGGGGAGGTGAGGTTGGGGGGCGGTGAGACGGGTGGTTGCGGGATGGGTTGGTTGAAGAGGGTGGAGAAGGGGACGGGGGGGTCATGGGCTCGGTTTTGGGGCGGAATTGGGGGTACAGGGGGAATCGGGGAGGTTGGGTAGGGGGATCTGGTGGCAATTGGGGACGTTGGGTGGGGGGATCTGGAGGCAATTGTGGATTTGGAGCTCCGGGGGCGAAGGGGACCAGGCATGGGAATCTTTTCTGGTTTGAGTGGGGCGATGCCAGGGTAAGGACGTGAGTTGCCAGAAGGGTTGCGTGAATGGCTTTTTCGTGCTGGTGTCTGGTAGTTCGGTGATTTGTAATTTGGAGATTTGCTCCAGGCTGATTCGGATTTCGAGATCGACTTGTGGGTGGGTGGAGGACGGTAGTCTCGTTCGTTGGTGTTTTTATGGACGTAAAAAATGATGNAATGGAGCTACGGATTGAGATCAGGCCCAGGACTGAAATCGGAGTAAAGCGGGGGATCATCGGCACGGTCACGACGAGCTGGTCATGATTCATGGTTTAGCGAGCATTACACTAATGATACCGCATTTATTATACCCTTCGTATAGATAGAGATACGAATACCGTGGTTTTGGAGAAGCCAGGCAAGAGAAAGAGAAGAGGCCAATAAAATCTAGATAGTCTATCTAAGAATACATGAAAACCAGAATTAGCCATACAAAGAATAAGATCTATAGTCTATGCATCACCCTCTATCCCATCCCAGCCTCTCCCTTCCCTTCCCTTCCATTCCCTTCCTACCATACATATACTCAAAACAATTCATATCAATACTTAAACGCCCACATAAACCCCCCACAACCCATAATATACAATCCACCCCCCCTCTCCCTCACCCCACCCTCACCTCCCCTCATAATCCACATCCTTACTCCACCTAACCTCCTTCCTACTCCCCTTACTCCTCCCACTCCCCATCCGCATAACCCCACCCTCACTCCTCCTCACCAACCTTCCATCATCCGGATTCGGCGTATCGGCTCTAAACTCTTCTCTAGGAGCCCACGTCCTCCCCGCTGCTCTAGCCTCCGACGTTCTCCCCGCCGTCGCTCTAGCCTCCGATGTTCTCGCCGCTCTGCTCGCTCGATTGCCTCTATGTGCTGATAATAATGTGCTGCTGCTGCGGGTACTGTAACTATCGCCTCCTCCTCTGCCGCCGCCCCCTCGACCCATTGCGATGGTGGTGTTGCCTAAGGTTTCACTGTCCATCCTACCTACTACACGGACGGGTGAGTTGGCACTCCAGCGACCTGCTTGCACTATACCACCATTCCCATCGCCATTACCGTTGCTGTTATCGCGCTCGTCGTACCAACTGGTTCCTCCCCATCCATCGCCTCCACTAGCACCACGCCCATCCCAACCCTGACTGACAATTCTCCCTTCCCTCTCCCTCAGTACATCACCCTGCCCCGGCGTCCCCCTCCTTTTCGGCGTTCGAGGAGGCGGAGGATGGAGCGGTGTCCCTAGCCGAAACGGCGTTGCTTCCCTACTATCATCCATATCCATAAAAGCCGGAGATTGCGAAAGCGGCGGGATAAATTGAGTAGTAGTAGTATTCGGCTGAGTATTGTTGCGGTTGCGGGGCGGTGGTTGAGAGAGGGGGCTAACAGCCGGACTCGGGGATTGGCCCTGTTGCGCGGCTCTTATGCGGGCGTTTTGGATGGCGATGCGTTCCCAGGAGACGAGACCGGCTGGCTGTGGGGGTAGGGGTGGGGGATCTTTGGATTTTGCTTTTCGGCGGAATTTTGATACGGGGGGTTGGTATGTTTTTCGGGGCTTGGAGGAGGTGGGGGAGTAGCGGGTTGCGGGGAGGAAGGTTTGGGAGGGGGAGGTGAGGTTGGGGGGCGGTGAGACGGGTGGTTGCGGGATGGGTTGGTTGAAGAGGGTGGAGAAGGGGACGGGGGGGTCATGGGCTCGGTTTTGGGGCGGAATTGGGGGTACAGGGGGAATCGGGGAGGTTGGGTAGGGGGATCTGGTGGCAATTGGGGACGTTGGGTGGGGGGATCTGGAGGCAATTGTGGATTTGGAGCTCCGGGGGCGAAGGGGACCAGGCATGGGAATCTTTTCTGGTTTGAGTGGGGCGATGCCAGGGTAAGGACGTGAGTTGCCAGAAGGGTTGCGTGAATGGCTTTTTCGTGCTGGTGTCTGGTAGTTCGGTGATTTGTAATTTGGAGATTTGCTCCAGGCTGATTCGGATTTCGAGATCGACTTGTGGGTGGGTGGAGGACGGTAGTCTCGTTCGTTGGTGTTTTTATGGACGTAAAAAATGATGAGGAGCAAGGTGATGATGACGAAAGAGCCGATAGGGACGCTGATTGCTATTGCAACTCGAGTTGAATAAGGTAGATTATCCCCGGAGCTGCAATTCATGGTTGAATAATTAGAAGGAGGATTCCAAGTGAATATCTCTGAAGGTCTAATGGGAAAAGCCAAAGTTGGCGCTGGCTGAGTTCTGCAGGCATATGCGAGCGTATTGAGGACTAGAGCTTGTCAGTGACTCGAATTTAGCAGTACGTCTGGAGAGCTTACAATTTGCTGAATATAATTGGTTTGGCACCTTCGCAAGACATTTGGCACAGCCATCGACGTTGGGAAGGAAATTGGGATCCCCACAGTAGTCATAGGTACTCGTAGTGTTCGGTGTGAGGATGTTGATCTCGAGAGACTTTGATATGTTGGTACAACTGATTTGACACTGAGTTGTTTGACTGGAAATCGAAGACTGGTTCCCATCGCTGGGGAAACCGAATAGACACCAGTCCAGAGTGTACCTCATATTATCTATTGACAGTCGCAAGATCAGCCATTGACCTTGTTGTCCATGGCTTTGGGGGTCAAGATGATTCACACTTACAGAGAGCCCATCCTACATCAGTTTGCACTGTATAAGGATTTAGGGCGGAGCTTTGGATCTCGCAGGAAACACAGATCTTGAAAGCCTCACCAATTGTGGTACTGTTATAGTCGGTGTCATGACAGACGATATCGCTGCCATTGGTAGTGTATGCTGTGAGTTCACTTGAACAAGCATCTGTACAATTGGATCCTGGGACAACATATAAAGCCGAAACATGGCCGACAGTCAAGGAGAGAACGAGCAGAGCTACCGCAGGAAGATACCGAGTATCACTGCAATTCAACCATGACTTGTGTCTCATTGCACCCTGGTCGAAGCACGCGACATTAGGCAATAACCTTGCTCTCTATCAGTGAGCAATGAAACGAAGAACAATGTCAACGCCATCAAATCCCCGACCAGCAAGGGCTAAAGAAGTGAATGCACCGAGTGTGCTAAATGAAGGTCACGTAATGGTCCGTTAAGCGTAGCATTGACCACGAGACTTTACCATTACATTGAGTGTTTAAAGAGCGTAATTGTTAGAACCGAAGCGAGGATATGCAGCCGAAGATGTAACATGCACTCCGGCTCTAGATGTGGTTGCGCATATGGTAAAAAGCATGTCAAATCAGAATGATGGAAATGTTCTTCGAAGGAAGCGTCATGGTGGTGGATCTTCGATCCACTGGAGCAGCCTTACGGCATATAGCAGGCACCTAAGGCACATGCCCATGCTGCGGCCAATAGGCGGCTGCGCGACGCGTAAAAGGCCTCGCACTGGACGGATTACAGCGTAGATAACAATTTCGGATGTATGTTATACGCCTGCTCATGACGGCTGGCGGATAGCGCTTCACGCTTGAGAGACACCTATGCCATTGGTCCTTCAGCGCCATAAACTCTGGGTACAAGGTACAATGTACGCGGCGAGCGGTGTTAGGTCTTCGTAATTCGAAGTTCATGCTAGCAGGATAGTCGCGTCTGGCGAGGCCAGTTTCCTCCTTCTAGTTGCGGTGCCTGGGTAAATAAGAAAATTCTGCCGCTGAGCACGACCGAGGAGCTTCCAGAAAGAGGTAGAACGCATAGAAGCTGGAAAGGGCTTACTGGAGGATCATTAACCCTGAGGGCTGTCGGACGTGGGGGTCCTAGGTTTAGTGAAAATGCACAAGCTGATGAGGTAGATGGTCGTTGGCTGCCAAGTTCTGGCAGGACGTTGACTAGCACTGGCTCCAGTACCTTAGCCTCCAATATACACGTCAACGTACATTCAATATGTAAACCTCTCCTATCATTGCAGTTGAGCTGAGTCTGTGCTGTTACATTTGATAAATCCATGATGTCTTGAGATATACATAAAATATGCCAGAGACGACGTTCTGCATGTCTAGTGTGGATGCAGCCAGTGCACTAGCCATCAAGCCTCTACCTTGCACACATTAGTCCATATGTCGCTGCGACGTGACAATAGGACATATACCTCCGAGCCTTCTCAATAGCAGTAAGGCCCCACGTGTTCGGAGGTTTTACAGGAGCGCGCAAAGTCTTCAAGCGCTGAACTCTGGCTGGGTAGGTTTCAGACACACCCCTATATACCGTGGCTGAGTCTATGCGCAGACGAGAGGCCATTCAATGTCAGTTCAGTGGCTCGTCGGCGTATCCTGGTCGCATGGATGAATGGAGAGTGGAATTCAACCTGGACCTGCCCGAGGCAAGGACTCGAACGCCATGGATAACTGACTGGGTCGCATGAAGCCCATAGATTATTAAGGCAATTTGACTTCTCTGGTTGGCGACTTCAATATCTTCCGTAGGTCCAATCGGTGCTAGGGATAGATATCACGAGTCGAGGCGGTATAGGTTTGTACGTGGGTAACTCTGCTTCGGAGAGATAAGAATTTGGCCGCAGAGCTGGGTGTACGGCACCGTCGATAATTGTAGAGTCGCCCTGTACATTGATCTGGGGAATACGATCCTTCTGAACCGGTTTTGGCCGGGTTGATTCCATGGACCGCGAGCGGAATTCGTGCTTTGCTATTAAAGGAAGCTCCACTGCTTCCTGGAAGGTGTATGTGGTGACATTCTGAGGTGCATACACACATAGTCCGCAAGAATCTTGTTTGTTCCAAACGCTTTCGAGCTCCGTCAACGTTAAATACTCGTCCATTTCTGGGGTCTGACCGCGACGTTTCCAAGAAGTTTCTGGCGGAGAGCGGTCCTTTTGCGCGGCGCAGCGAGACGACTTGCCAGCATTAGCGCCATCATCGCTATAAAAAGCTTCACTTTTGCTCCTGGCGCTTCCTGGACGGTTTTGCGATACAAACTTAGTAGTGGGTCGCTGGACCAGACCCTTTACCGTGCTGAGAATTCGAGGTGAGCGAGACCGCCTAGGTGAAGACGAATATTGTGAAGAGCCTCGCTTGTCGACCGGTGAAACCATGTTAACAACTTTCAAGTTTGGTATAGAAATTGCAAGTGGTAAGTCAATTGGACGAGGGAAACTGGACTCTATATGTGCCAGGAAAGCATTGTGGAGCAAAGCCTCATTGCGATGAGCATTGCCAATAGCGTTCCCAATCTACATCTTCCCTCATAAGCCTAAAGGGCGTAGGTACTTCGCCGCAGGCAGGAAGAGGGCCCAAAATGGAGGCATTATTCCTCCTTAGTGGCGGTGAAAATCCCATGTGCGGTAGGATTAAGTAGCGATGCGCAATGCGACCACGCTCAATACTATCAAGCCCCATACTGGGGTCAATAATTTGAAACGAGCTACGGGACGTAGCAAGATGCTGATAGGAGAAGTATAAGTATAGGATGCAGGTGGCCTTCAGATCATTTCCACATCAGCATTATGGGGACTCACAGCCCATTGGTAGAGGCTGGGGCTTTGCGGAAGGCCTGAGGAATGCCGCAGGCGGAGAGCAGCACTGCCACCTTTGCCCTGACATTCAGATGAGGACCACGTAGTTGTAAGCTCGGCATTCTGACCGGTCCACATACTCAATGATCCAGATAAGAACATGAGCATCAGATAAGAGTCCGTAGCCTACTGCTCGCCTCAACGCCTCGTGGCCTGAAGGTGTTTGGTGGAGAGTGTGAATGTGTGTGTAGAGAACAAACCAATGATCACACGAGGCTTTGGGCCGTAGGGCTGGCTGGGCGGCCCCGGAACTAGTCCGTAATCAGTAAAGGCATGTCGCCGAATCAAAGAGCATCTGCTTTCAAGATGCCTTTCACAATGCTAGGATCACGGTGTCACTGCGCCAAACTCGCACTTTGCAAACTACAAGGTAGTTTAACATCTTATACATCGTGCTAATCCCTTGGCCCAAGATGTCACTACTACAAGAAGACTTTGGATCCGAATCCGAAGATGACAATTTTAATCCAGCACCACTCGGTAACTCAGATAGTGATGCCGCAGGCGACTCCGAAGATGAAACGAATGTGACTACAAAGGCGAATGGTGTCCAGCAGCGGCGACGTTCCTCGGGAGGTGAAATTGATGGCGAAGCTGACAAGGATACCAAAGAGAATGGTCTCGATGTAGATGGGGCTGGAGAAGAAGACGAGGATGAAGAAGAAGACGATGATGGCGATGACGAAGATGACGAGGACGCAATTTCAGTGAGACTTACCACGCTACTTCTCTAGCCCAATTTGACAGTCAGAGTAGGGTCGACCGCGAAAGCGAGCTCGTCGAGATCCCAGGAATCAATTTCTCGATGTCGAAGCTGAAGTTGATGAGGAGGATGAGGGCGATGAAGAAGACGAAGAAAATGAGACGGCTGGTTTTATCGCCGAAACTCATCCAGACGACGTAGAGGATCTGCCTGAGGGCGCCGCTACTGATGATAGGCGTCATAGGGAGCTTGACCGACAGCGAGAGAGGGCACAGCAGATGGATGCCGAAAAACAAGCGCAGCTTTTGAGAGAGAAGTACGGCCGTCGGACAGCAACCACAGCCGACCCAGTCACAGTACCAAAACGTCTACTCCTGCCCAGTGTAGACGACCCAAGTATATGGGGTGTGAAATGCAAGCCTGGGAAAGAGCGAGAGATAGTATTTGCCGTCACAAAGAGGATGGAAGAAAGAAACGGTACAAAAAATCCTTTGCCCATTATTTCGGCGCTTGAGCGGGGTAAGACCATGGCTGGCTATGTTTATATCGAGGCTCGCAAGCAAGCGGACATTCTTACGGCTCTGGACGGGGTTATGAATGTGTACCCAAGGACCCAAATGATTTTGATACCAATCAAAGAAATGCCTGAGCTGTTGAGAGTCGTAAAAAGCGAGCAACTACATCCTGGGGGCTATGTTCGGATAAAGCGTGGCAAATACGCTGGTGACCTTGCCCAGATTGACGATGTTGAGAGCAATGGACTTGAAGCATCATTACGTATCGTTCCAAGACTTGACTATGGACAAAACGAGGACGATGCCAACGCGCCAACGGTGGCAGGTGGCTTGAAAGGAGACGCAAAGCGCAAGAGACAAGGTGGAGCAGGTGCTTCCAACCCTACAGTTCGACCTCCACCACGGTTGTTCAGTGATGTTGAGGCGAAGAAGAAGCACTCAAGGTTCTTGAGCTCGTCGTCTACATTTGACAAGAAACATTGGACATATATGGGTGATGATTATGTCAATGGCTTCCTGATCAAAGATTTCAAGATCCAGCACCTTATTACTGAAAATGTCAACCCTACACTTGAGGAGGTTACTAGATTCTCGGCAGGCGCAGAAGATGGCACAGAAAATCTTGACCTGACAGCTCTTGCAGCAACCCTAAAGAAGAGTACTGCCAATGAGAGCTACCTGCCAGGGGACACAGTCGAGGTCTACGAAGGCGAGCAACAAGGCGTGTGGGGGAAAGCCATATCTGTAAGAGGTGATATTGTAACTATAAGCGTGACGAATGGGGAACTACGTGGGCAGAACATTGAAGTACCCGTCAAAGGTCTTCGCAAACGTTTCAGGGAAGGCGATCACGTCAAGGTCATTGGTGGCAGCAGGTATCAGGACGAAGTCGGCATGGTAGTGAGCATCAAGGCCGATCAAGTCACACTGCTGAGCGACCTGAGTATGAAAGAGATTACGGTTTTCAGTAAAGACTTGAGGGAAGCAAGTGATACAGGTGTTGCAGGAGGACTTGGCAGATACGACATACACGATCTGGTACAGCTCGATCCAGCGACAGTGGGCTGCGTCACGAAGGTCGATCGTGAGTCGTTGCGTATCCTGGATCAGAATGGGTCGACAAGGTCTGTCATGCCTTCGCAGATATCGAACAAGATCGAGAGGCGGCGCAATGCAGTTGCCACTGACAGAAATGGCTCGGAAATACGAACCGACGATACCGTTCGTGAGATTGGTGGTGAGCAGAAGCAGGGTGTCATCATTCACATCTATCGATCATTCCTCTTCCTACACAACCGCGAACAGACCGAGAACTCAGGCATATCGGTGGTACGGGCCACCAATGTTGCTACAGTAGCAGCGAAGGGCGGCAGAGTTGCCCAAGGAGCTAGCAATGGACCTGATCTCAACAAGATGAACCCTGCACTCATGAGGAACGGTTCTAACGGTAACGCTGCCATGCCACCACCAAAGTCGTTCGGTCGAGATCGAGCTCTGGGCCAGACAGTCACCATTCGTAAAGGACCTTATAAGGGTTTGCTCGGTATCGTGAAAGACACCACAGACCTTGAGGCACGAGTCGAGCTGCATACGAAAGGCAAGACGATCAGTGTGCCCAAAGATACCCTCGGCTTCAAGGAGTACGATCACATCCTCCTAATGCTCTGCAAAGTTTTGCTGACGTTTTGCTAGTCCTCTAACCGGACAAAATATCGACTATACACGCTTCGCTGGATCTCGAGGACGAGGCGATGGTGGCCGAGGCGGCTTATCAAACATGGGCGGTGCTACGCCCGGTAGAGTACCGGAGTGGTCGTCGGGAGGTCGAACACCACTCCCTATGGCAGGAGGACGGACCCCAGCATGGCAAGCCGGCGGCCCCTCAAATAGAGGCACGTCCCCTTCTCCCCCCATTCTCTCCATCCCAACTAACACCCCTCATAGCACCCGCCTGGTCCGCCAGCGCCTCAACAACCCGCACCCCAATGTGGCGCCAAGAAGCCTCCTCCACCAACGGTTCCCGCACCCCCGCCTACGCCTCCGCCAACGATGGCTCCAGAACCGTAAACCCCTACGCCGACGGCTCCCGAACCGTCAACCCCTACAGCAGCAGCAACACCACCATCTCCAACCGCACTCCAGCCTGGAACCCCACCGCCACCTCCTCCTCCTTCACCCAAGACCCCTTCGCCACCACCTCCTCTTCCTCCAACACCACAAACCCCCTTCCAACCACAACCGGCTCCCGCACCCCCGCCTACGACTCCTCCTACCGCACCCCCGCCCCCAGCTACCCCACCCCCAACGCCACAACCAATATCCCCTCCCGCACCACCACCGCCTACGACGCCCCCACCCCAGGCAAAGATTTCATAAACGCCCCCACCCCCGGCAAAGAATTCACAAACGCTCCCACGCCCGCCGCTCATCCCTCCAATAATGGTGGTAGCTCTTCTCATTTCAACAACATAGCTAGTACGCCTGCAGCAATGGGAATGGGAAGTGCGCCGACGCCAAAGTTCTCGGGTGATGCGCCGACGCCGTATGCGGGGGTGCCGGAGACGCCAGGGTTTGGGGAGGGGGAGGCGGATGCGGAGGGGGAGGAGGAGACGAGTCCGAGGTATGAGACGCCTAGTCCGTAGACCTAGACCCTGGGTTCGAAGGAAGGAAGGAAGATATGATGGGGGGTGAGTCTTTGATTTTTGTTCGTATTGGTTGTATAGCGGGTGGCATTTATTGGCGTGGTAGGGAAAATGGATTGGGGCTGCGAATGTAGCTTAGTAGTCAAACCCAGACAGGAAGCGATTAAGACTTGGTGAAAGAAAGAATTCAGCGATCAGGCATGCATACGTGCTCACTCGGAAGAATTGGGTTACAGACATTAAGATAGCCATCCAACCTCACATCGGCTCGTCAACTATAGACGTTACTCATGACATCCCAAAACCTGCATGCTTCCCACCCACACCATAAAATCTACTACCAAATACATGCATGCCACATCAGTAAGTGATGATCACATTTACGCCACGCTGAATGACGCCCAAAATGCCTCGCCCAAATCAAGCAATACCCAATCCAACACCAGTACCATTAGCATGCGGATTCGCATCCGCACCAGAACCAGCAGTTCCATTACTAGCCCCATTCCCTATGGGGTACATCACTCCCCTTGCAAATCCCTGCCCCTGGCCCCTCTCTCTTGCTCTCCTTCCCTCCATCAAGCCCTTCAAACCCCGCTTCTGCAACCCAACCACACAACTCATACCACCACTCCAGATTTCCTCAGCGCCCAAAGCAACTCGTCTCTCCCCACCTCCGCCACGCCGTGTAGCGTAATCATTGTCGCTCTCGCTCGCAGCACTACTGCTGATTTCGCTTCCCGAGACCTCACTACCAGTCTCGTCTCCACTCTCGATTGTGTCGTCCGATCCTCGTCTTTGGTGTCGACCGCCATGTGCGCGTGTGATTGTTAGACCGGCTTGCGAGATATCGTCAATAGAGTCCTGTTCGTCTTCTTTGCTGAAGGCGAGGCCCGTCCCCCGGCCACCGCCAGCGGCCATGGCGGCCGCGTTGAAGAGGGCTGCTGCGTTGCGGCCGTCGAGGATTTGATGAAGTCGCTCTACAGTTGCCTCTAAGAGGCCGTCGACGCGGTAAGGTCGGGCGAGTTGGAGGAGGGAGCAGAGTATCTGAGGGGTACAAAGGACGTGTGGCAGACTTGGAAGCGAGGATGTATATAGATAGTGGACGAGGGCACGGATAGTGAGAACAGTATGTGGTAAGTAGAGTTGACGAGGGCGACTCGTGGGTGAAAGCGTATTGGGTGTGGGTGGATCGAGGGACTTGTTAGACGAGAGAGTATTGTTGCTCTGGTTCGAGTTGGCGGTGAGACTAGAGCCCGCTATCGAAGGAGTAGTGGTTAGGCTTGGGGTTATAGTGATAGAGGAATTGCGTGAAGTGGCTGGTTGAGGGTTGAGATGGCCTGGGCGGAGTGTACCGCCATCAGAAGACGATGAGGCATCGTTTCCGAAGGATGACGAGGAAGCTGCGGTACATTCTCGCAGTAATTGAACGAAGAAAGGACCCCAACGGCGGGCAAGTAGATAAGAATTGACAGGAATACGTTCGCCTCCAATGGATATGAGATCCATATCAGCAAGATCTCTCATGTTCATAGCCATCAGGCCGAGATCAATAGCTGTGCTAGTGAGGGGGCGGCCAGCTGATGATTGTGTCTTCATGATAACAGAGGGCGGGAGAACAGGAGCGCTGATAGAAGGATAGTTGGACGTTGGCCAAGCCTGGCGAGGATTATCGTAGAGACCGAATGCTTCTAGTTCAACCATGCAGATATTTGAGAAATTGATCCGACGATGATTATAATCTTCAACCAAGCTTCGCTTTCGATTACCGAGAATCACGAAGGTATTACGGCGAGGCCACAAGATACCTCGATTCCAGCTCCCTTGGCTGAATATACCTCCCCCAACATCAATGCGGCTCCACATCAACGTTTTCAGATCTAGAGTCCACAGCGCATACTCTTGCTTAGATGATGTGAGGTATGTCCCACTGACAACGAAATGATTGTCCAGGACTCCACCATTGGGAAACCTTAGGCCTGGAGGGGAAGATTGTCCAGACATGGGCTTCTCGACCAAGGCCCCGTCTGCAGTCCGTACCTGGAGTTCTAATTTGACATCCAGAAAGTTGTAATTGGAATAGATCAGCATTGAAGATTCCGTGTCCGCTCTGTCTGACCTCCCATCCTGTCCACCTGGTTGGTCTGGGCCCTGACCGATTTTTGAAGCTGGTAAGCTTATTAACGGAGCGACTACACTTCGATATGCGCCACAGCTTCTCCCAAGCGGGGTTGTATCGGTCCATTTGAGACTACGTAGGTTGAAGACACTGATTTGCTCGATATAATGATTAGCACTGTCCTGGCCGCCAACCACGACCATCTCCGCCCCGCCTGTGCCATCTAATGCAACGCCTAGGCTTCCCTGATTCGGTATTGAGGACGGCGGATTGTGGTGTATTGCAGAAAGGGGAGCATTTGCCGAAGTGAATGTTGCCGATGATGGAAGCACAGCAGCGCAATGCGCATAGCGTCCCTGAGGTGTGTTTGATGTAGCTACATGGGTCCACCTCCGCGTATGAGCATCATATATGTGGATATCTGACATGACAACTGTATCAGGTTGCTCTGCCGATGGAGGAGGTTGCCCCTGGCTATGCGTTGGGGTGGGTGCCTGCGACATTCCCCCATAGCATATAAGTTTCGTATCACCCAACGCGCATACGGTATGAAAGTATCTTGCTGGGGGAATGTCTCCAGTGGTTTCAACTTTCGTCCAATGTCTGCGTACCAGATCCAGTTCGTGGAGATCAGATGTAAGATAGGGCCGGCGTCGCGAGAGCACTCGTCCGCCGAAAACATATAGTTTATCACCCAGTATAGTAGTTGTGGCGCCAACTAAAGCATGCGGCTCCTTCCCTGTACACTTATGCACGTTGCATACTAAACCCGACAGATTCGTTGTTCCGTTTGTAGTTGGTGGTGAGCGCTCAGATGCCGTGTTCGTCGTCTCACCTGGCCTCGACATTCTAGGCGCAGAATCAATGTTTTGTCCATCTTCTTGCACTTGGTCTTGAAGACTAGATTCACTACTGCTATTCATATCTGCAAGGTATGTACTAGAAGAGGGCTTGAACCGGCCAGCATACATTTGATTTGGTGAAGGAGCTGAAGCATTGGAATCCAGTGTACTTGTCCTGCTTCCACTTGTAGTGGGACGCGACATCTCGGTGAAAAGCTGTTTCCAAGAGAAGGGTGCTGTTTGTGAGGCCCGAGGAGTGCTGTTACCACTGCTTGGAGGGGTTGGTGGAAAGATCCCAGGAGGCTGAGCAAAATGCGGAATCACAATGGGTATATGTCGAGGTCTTGGAGGGGATCGAGGTAACAGCAGGGTCTCCTCCTTTTCAAAGTCGTATGTAAGTCTTAGTGTTGCGCGGGGAGTTCGTGGTGAGGGTGATTCCGGATAGGTGTTTGACGGAGGTAGGTCTTTCAATACAGAATCAATCACAGCTGGTGGAATGACAATAGGTACATGTCTGGGTCTCTGTTTGTTGAAGCCTGCTTCATAAGAGCGATCCGGTGGAACGGGGGTATATACTGGGGGTTTTGTTGGTTGTAGGAATGTTGGAGGCCCGCGAGGCTCCTCAGAAATAGCAAAGCGTCTTGCAATTATTTGAACCTTGGATGGTACCGACCTCGAACCGAATGTGTGTCCAGAACGATCAAGAGGATTGAGTGGTGGTAGTGCCCCAGGCCTGAGCCGTGAATCAGCACGCTGGCTGCCTGCTGAGGTCATTGTAAGTCAAAGTTTCTCCATGGGGCGCGTTTGCCACGAGAGGAGAATAAATAATTGGGATAAAAGAAGTTGCGAATACCGGGGTAATGCCCGTGGTCAAGAACGAATGGAAGGCATGATGGAGAAAAGAAGCTCACCCCCTTGAGTCAAGTGAGGTCCAGCCTCCTTGCTCTTGCTATTGCCCTCGGAGCTTGTTACGTTTCACTTGTATTTGAGAAAAATTGGGGAATCGTGCCTTCCCAAACCGACGCTCTGGGAGTTCCCCGGGTACTTGCTTCCTGTCTTAGACCGTTGCGCACGAACGAGCAATCACCGCATATGTCGAAGCTAGTTGTCGCTACAGACGCCGGAAGTGAAGTACAGGCTAAGGTATGGGAAAGTCAGCGGTCAAAGGCTGTAGTGGAATCGAGCGCCTTGTCAGTGTTGTAAGGTAAGGTAAGGTAGGATAATAGAGCTGCAAGGGCAAGCCGGCTGTGTAGTTTGGTAGGTAGGTAGGTAGTTCTAGGCTTGCTGCCTTACTCGATCAAGCCTATCTAATCGGGGCCAACCGAGCCCACTCCCATTCGCCCCCCCAGTACTCTATGCATTCGGCAACATTTACCGCCGCCAAGCATAAGGCGCTGTCAAGCTCCTTTTCCAATACTTGCTCACTCACTACATACGGGCCATCACATAACATGGCATGTGGAAACATGGAGATCCGTGGTATGCAAGTCGCTCAAGGAGATCATGTGGTGTAAAAATTATGATACTATTCTCTTTGTGTACTAAAGATGTCTGACTATTTAAACAGCAGCACTTGTCTGCTCCTTTGGCAAAGGCGTGAACCGCAAATACGGCTTGACAATCTTGAGATGGGGATATTTCTCCTTCGCCTCCTCTGTCTTGACGCTTGGATGTACGATCACATCATCACCGGGCACCCAATTGATTGGGGTTGTGACCTTGTTCTTATCTCCCGTCTGCAACGAATCCACCACACGCAGCACTTCGGCCGTATTGCGACCGGTCGAGGCAGGGTAGGAGAGAATTAGGCGAATCGTCTTCTTGGGATCGATAATAAACACGCTTCGGATGGTGAAAGCAATACCCTTTTGATCGACATTGGTGGTGTCTTGGTGGTCCAGCATGTCGTACAAATATGCAACCTTTCTCTGCTTGTCGCCAATGATTGGGAACCTTAACTTGCTGCCAGAGATTTCATCGATATCCTTGATCCATCCGCCATGCGAATCGATTGTGTTTGCCGAGAGACCGATCAGTTTGACGCCGCGTTTGGTGAACTCGGGTTCCAATTTGGCAAAGGCGCCGAGTTCGGTGGTGCATACTGGGGTGTAATCCTCGGGATGTGAGAAGAGAACGACCCAGTTGTCGCCAATAAATCTGCATCATGTCACAGGGAGCTTCCGAAAGCAGCCAGGTGTACAACATACTCGTGAAAGTCTATAGGACCATTTGTCGTCTCAGCTTGGAAATTCGGAGCAATCGATCCAAGACGTAGGCTGTCATTTTGTCAGAAACATCTCCGAGAAACTCGCATGGATATTGCTCACGGCTCAGGACGCTCTTCTCCGTGGGAACCCATTGTCTATGATGATGGAGCTTTGAAATTTCTTGGAAGCGATACAAGTTAAAGAATTCTGGGGTAAATTTGGAAGAATAGAATTTTGCGGGATGCGCAAGGGAAAGCGAAAAGAGAGGTGGATTAGCCATCTTCTTGAGGTGGGACAGGCAACTCCAGAATGGTCTATCACGCAATAGCAGCTAATCCCATCCCAAAGGTAAGGCTCGCCAGGATTAGTAACTGCAGCGATAACGTCATTTCCGGTGGCAAAAGCTAATCATTTTACCCACATAGATGAAACGCACACCAAACATCCTTCGACTTGCTTCAGTTGTGTGTGGGGTTCCAGATCTAATCTGTCAATGATTTCTATCTAATTGTGACAGGTACCGGACTCCCTCGTGCGGAAGGCATTCCGAGTTCCGGGTCCCAATTGCCAATTTTGAATGATGGAGTCCGGGAATAAGATGATAGCCGTCACTGAGCGACGGCAGTTATGCTCCATTAGTCTTTTTCCTTTACTATTTGGTACTCAATGAAGTTTATTCCCTCTCTTTTTTCCACACTTTTGTACGGCCAATGTCTTCTAACTTCTCTCATTCACTCTATGACCATTCACCCCTTATATATATATATATATATATCGTCCAAACATTGGTATCAAGATGAGAAACACAGATTGACATGGCCTCACCAGAGATCGAGCTTCCAGCTGCACCAGATAAGACGAACACTGGTGGTATAGTAGCAATTGAACATCATGCCGTTATCTCTTCAGGTCAAATGCAAGTGAATGATGTTTTGGATGACGTTTCTTATGATGCAGAGCCTCTACAGAACGATGTGCCATTCAGTAGTGATGGAGAGAAAAACGTTGGTCGGATGTCGTCCTGCGCTGCAGCATCTCTACCATACGACGAGCCAATAGTCTACCACTACCTGACTTTCGAGACCGAGTTGCCCTCACCAACCAGCCTAGGCGCATGTCGAGACGCCTCGACTGTTCCTGCGCCTCCAGATCTGCAAAACTACGTCTCCCCATTTACCTGGTCCAAGAATCGGAAGAACTTCATGACATGGCTATCCTGTGCTGTCACTGCTG
Source organism: Cladonia metacorallifera KoLRI002260 (assembly GCA_000482085.2). Taxonomy (NCBI): domain Eukaryota; kingdom Fungi; phylum Ascomycota; class Lecanoromycetes; order Lecanorales; family Cladoniaceae; genus Cladonia; species Cladonia metacorallifera. Next base: position 1,379,244 of record KI911109.1, read on the forward strand.
CTACGGCCTATACAGCTGGTTCGTACAGTCCAGCCTCCCAACAGTTGTCTGCATATTGGCATGTTAGCCAAGTAGCAACCTATGTGGGCATCACCATGTTCACCACCGGCTTTGCGGTAGCTCCAATGTTCTTGGCACCCTTTTCCGAATTGAATGGAAGGAGGCCCGTATTCATAGCTTCAGGGATATTATTCGTCATATGCCAGCTCTGCTGTGCTGTCACCCGTTCATTCCCAGGGATGCTGCTTGCCCGCTTCTTTGTTGGAATTGGTGGAAGTACATTCTCGACGATGGTGGGTGGAGTCATTAGTGACCTATATCACACACAGGGTCAGTCTGATGCCATTGACGATGATGGCATGCGTGGCTGATGATATCCCCAGATAGAAACACTCCAATGGTTCTGTTTACAGGAGCAGCAATGTTTGGAACCGGCTTAGGTCCCCTAGTCTCTGGTTTCATTGCTCAACATCTGTCATGGAGATGGGTGTTCTACGTACAAACTATCGACTGCGGCCTCCTTATACTCGCTGTGATATTATTTTTCAAGGAAACTAGGGGCAGTGTACTACTAAGTCGGAGAGCGGGCCTACTCAATGCCTGGTACGAGGCCAGAGAGAAGGCTGGGCTAGTCGGCTTTGATATGACTGGGGAGGGCAACGCCCGGAAACAGCCTCAGAGGATCAGGTGGAAGGTCAAAGCAGATGAAGAACGAGAAAGTCTAGCGAAGATGATCGGCATTTCAGTATACAGACCGTTCCGTAAGTTGTTGTCCCAGCTGTCACAGAAGGGCGGTTTCTGACAATTTCGAGACTTGCTCCTGACTGAACCTGTGGTATTCTTCTTCTCGTTGTGGGTGGCATTCGCTTGGGCTGTGTTATACTTGACCTTCTCCACTATACCCCTTGGATTCGTGAAATACCACCACTTTAACACGGAGCAGAATGGGGCGGTTTTCAGTGGTGAGCCGAGCATGAGGTTGCTACAGAACTTGGTTAACCTTTAACAGCTATGTGTGTTGGGGCTTTGCTATCGACCATCCTGAGCATCTACCAAGAGAAAGTGGCGAGGCATTTTGGCAAAATCTTTTCGACCCCGGAAGAACGGCTTTACTTTTGTTGCATCGAGAGTGCTCTCCTGCCTATCGGACTTTTCTGGTATGGTTGGACGTCCTTCGCCTCTATACATTGGATTGTGCCTACGTTGGCTGTTGGCTGTGCCACTATGGGCATCTTCTCGATATATCTTGCGGTCTTCAATTACTTGGCGGACACGTATCATCGATATGCAAGCTCAGCTTTAGCGGCGCAGTCATTTTGCCGGAATATGCTTGGAGGTGTATTCCCTCTTATAGCAACCGCAATGTTCACGCGGATGACCTTTGCTGGAGCTGCGAGTTTTCTTGGAGGCATTGGCGCAATTCTTACGGTCGTCCCGTGGGTACTGGTATTCTACGGGCCAAAGATCCGAGCACGTAGCAAGTTCGCCAGTGTAAGTTGATTTGGCAACGGTCAGAATCTCAGGATCATGCTGACTATCCTAGGAAATTATGGGCTAAGCTCTTCTTCAAATTCTAAGTGTACTCTGGTAATGAACCTCATAACCAAGGCTCCTGCATGACCAGACGAAGGAAAACAGCAATAAGCAGCAAGTCGCTATCTACTACATCGACGAGCTCGTACTTGCAATAACGTAATTGAAGATCTTACAAATTTTTTGATCTGTCATATGGACCTTTGCATCGACGTGTTTATGGGATGATCTGGCCAAGGTATTGCTGACTCCCTTGCGCATGATAATCAGAAACTACGTCCGGCATTGGCGTCTTGCACTAACAGCTCCGACTCTTCCAGGTCATTTCTCTGGAAGAGCATTGCACTAGGCGGTTTCAACCTCTAACTCCACCACGAGAACATTCTGTTTTCAGGTTAAACGCGCCATGATCGGCCAAAGACGCGTCTTCCGGGTCTTACAGATCACTGTGCACCATTGAGCTACGACGAATCAGGAAGCTCAGTCCCTGTTATCGCTGCTTACCTACGGCGTGCAAGCCCCTCTGCGGGGCAATCCCGCTTCTGCCACCCCGAACTCTGTTCTCGAAGGTTATCTACGTTCTGGGCTTCCTTCCTTACATCTTTAGGTACCACGCTGCAATTGATTCACCTTCGAGATGTCTGATCTTTTCATCGAGCTCAAGGCTCCCAATGGCCGCGAATATAAGCAGCCAATCGGCCTCTTCATCAACAATGAATTTGTCAAGTCGTCTTCTGGAGGGAAGATTACTAGCATAAATCCCACGTGCGAACTGCCCTGCTGCAACAATACAATCCATGTCAAGTACTTACCGTAACGCAGAGATGAGACTGAAATAGCCTCTGTCTACTCTGCCTCCGCTCACGATGTTGACACAGCAGTAGTTGCAGCACGAAAAGCGTTCAAGCACCCTTCGTGGAGGGACATTTCACCTACTGATCGTGGTGGCCTTATGCTTGAGCTTGCATCCTTGGTTGAAAAGCACGCTGAGACTCTGGCCACAATCGAAACGTGGGACAACGGCAAACCTTACTCGGTAGCCTTGAATGAAGATGTGGCAGAAGTGGCAGGGACTCTGCGCTATTACGGCGGCTACGCTGACAAGATACATGGGCAAGTCATAGATACAGGACCGGCCAAGCTCGCCTACACCCTACGCCAACCGCTGGGAGTGTGCGGGCAAATCATTCCTTGGAATTACCCCTTGGCGATGGCGGCTTGGAAGCTAGGCCCGGCGCTGGCGTGTGGAAATACAGTCGTTATCAAGGCCGCTGAGCAGACACCATTAAGCATATTATATTTTGCACAACTTGTTAAAGAGGCCGGTTTCCCACCTGGTGTGGTTAACATCTTAAATGGCGTTGGCAAAGAGGCTGGAGCCGCAATCGCAAGTCATCTCGATATCGACAAGATTGCTTTTACGGGTTCCACAGCCACGGGAAGACAGATCATGAAGATGGCCAGTGTCAACATGAAAAACATCACACTTGAGACAGGGGGCAAGAGTCCCTTGATAGTCTTCGCCGACGCAGACCTCGACCAAGCCGTCAAATGGTCACACGCTGGGATAATGTCCAATATGGGTCAGATATGTACAGCAACATCACGCGTCCTAGTCGAAGAATCCATCTATGACGAATTCGTAACCCTGTTCAAGGAACAAGTCAAAGCAGTTAGTAAAGTCGGTGATCCCTTCTCCGACGAAACCTTCCAAGGTCCACAGGTCACAAAGACGCAATACGAGCGTGTTCTCTCTTACATAGAGTCTGGAAAGTCGGAAGGCGCAACCCTAGCCACTGGTGGCGAAGCCTACAAAGACGTCAATGGTAAAGGTTTCTTCATCCATCCCACCGTCTTTACAAACGTCAAGGATCACATGACAATCTACCGCGAAGAAGTCTTTGGTCCCTTCGTCGTCATTGCTTCCTTCAAAACCGAAGAAGAAGCCATCGAAAGGGCGAACGATACGACATATGGGCTTGGTAGTGCAGTGTTCACCGAGAACCTCATCAAGGCGCATAGGGTTGCGAGGGCTATTGAGGCGGGCATGGTGTGGATAAATAGTAGTAACGATTCGGATTATCGGATCCCGTTTGGGGGAGTGAAGCAGAGTGGTATTGGGAGGGAATTGGGTGAGGCGGGCTTGGCGGCTTATACAAATGCGAAGGCTGTGCACGTTAACATGGGGACAAGGTTATGAAATAACAGCATCAAGACATACTTCTAGATTTAGCTTAAAACTTGAGCTAGCTCCTAGAACCCGGGACATACGGTGCCACGCAAACAAAAGATAGACTCGTTGCTCTATAACCTCATCTCTGCTACTGCTTGCATGCTTATATTGATTAAGAACGTGATGCGCTGCTGCATCCGGTTATTGTACGTTACCAAGGGACGCAAAAATGACGTCATCCGGTGGAACTACTGCACGTCACTTGCGGGATGCCACGAGGCAGAGTGAACATCTTTGCTCGTTCACACAGCAATTCCATTCTGTGCGATTCACTGCCATGTTCATCTTCACCTACCAGAAATAGCATACCAATGCACTTCGACCCATGTCCAGCTCGTGGTCTGCGCATTGGCTCCCTGCCGAGCGAGCCGTTGCCATGGCGGCCCTGTGGATCAGGAGGTCTGCCATGTCATTCATACCACCCTGAGGTGGTGTCACGGGCAAGACTCACCATGTCTGCCCTGGCGACAGCTGCCGTCTTTTGTACTACACTCACCAATGGGAGCCAATGGGAGGTAGTCGGAAGACCCACCTCCTGGAAAATAATGGATCGCCCTTTGAAGATATCTAATTCTAAGCCCCGGGTTATCACCCAGGCATGCCACTGAGTCCGGCTGGGCCAAGTTACCTTATACTAAGGAACCGTGTTGTGTTTGTTGGCTGCCTGTCTGGCAGACATGCATTTAAACGATTTTATGTGGAGAGCCGCCGCTCTACTTTTAGCTGTGGCTGCCTCTGTGAAGTGTAAGTAATACAATTAAAATTCAGAGAAACTCTGCTGAAACCTTTGCAGCTTCCGTTGTCGAACCGAGAAACGCAGCAATCGAGGTAGAAAATGCTGTTGATTTGACAGAGTTGGAGATTCGAGCCTTTCCCATTGCGCCGGATGGCTACACTCCACAAGGCGGCAACTGCCCATCACCACGACCTTCTGTTCGTAGCGCATCAACTCTCTCTCTTGACGAAACATCATGGCTGTCAAAGAGACGGAACACTACTCTGGGGCCGATGCAAGACCTACTAGAAAGAGTTAACATCACTGGCTTTGATGCAGCAACCTACTTCTCCAAGCATGTTAATAATATAAGCAATTTGCCAAATGTTGCCATTGCAGCCAGTGGGGGGGGGGATACAGGGCATGTCTTAACGGTGGAGGAGCCATACAAGCATTTGATAGCCGAGAAGTGAATTCAACGCTTCCTGGTCACCTTGGGGGATTGCTCCAATCGGCTACCTATTTGGCTGGTCTATCAGGCGGAGGATGGCTCGTTGGAAGCTTATATGTCAACAATTTTACCACTATCTCTGGTCTTCTTGCCGAAAATACTAGCTCCGTGTGGGAGTTTGAAAACTCCATATTCGAAGGACCAGCAACTAGCAGGTTCCAAGTCTTTAGCTCTGCGGAGTATTATACCAATATTGAAAATGACGTCTTGGAAAAATTCGAAGCAGGATACCATACATCGATCACGGATTACTGGGGCAGGGCACTGTCGTATCAACTGGTGAATGCAAGTGATGGAGGGCCGGGTTTTACATGGTCGTCAATACAACTGCAGGACTCCTTTGCCAATGGTGACAGTCCGATGCCGATTCTGATCTCAGATGGACGTGCTCCCGGGGAGGTTCTAATTCCTGGCAATACCACAATCTACGAATTCAACCCTTTCGAATTTGGATCTTGGGATCCCACGACATATGGCTTTGTTCCGCTAGAGTATCTCGGGTCGAACTTCTCGGGTGGAGTCCTTGCTGGAGACGAGGAATGCGTGTGTGGTTTCGATAATGTTGGGTATCACTCCCCAATACGCTCCAAATGCTTGACATGAACTAAGTTTGTAGCGTAGATTCGTCATGGGAACTTCTTCGTCACTGTTCAATCAGGTTTTCCTGGAGGTGAACTCAACTTTCTTACCTCAGCCCGCTAAAGATTTGGTCAACAAGATCCTGAGTGCCCTAACCGACGACAACAACAACGATATTGCCGAACACCAGCCTAATCCTTTATATGGCTATCACAATTCTACTTCGAGAGTCGCTCAAGAACGAAGCCTTACGCTTGTTGATGGAGGAGAAGATCTTGAGAACATTCCGTTCCATCCACTCATTCAGCCTCATCGCCACGTAGATGTAATATTTGCCATCGACAGCTCTGCGGACACCCAATATCACTGGCCGAACGGCACATCTCTGGTTGCCACTTATGAGCGAAGCGTCGACTCCAGTGGAAACTTGCCAAACGGAACATCCTTCCCTGCGGTTCCAGACACTGATACAATGGTCAACCTTGGGCTAAACACGCACCCTACCTTTTTCGGCTGCAACTCCTCGAACACGACCAATATCACGCCGTTGATCGTCTACATCCCCAATTATCCTTATGTTTACGACTCGAATGTATCAACCTTCGACCTGAGCTACAATGTCAGTCAACGTAACGGTATTGTTGAGAATGGCTACAACGTGGCAACCATGGGCAACGGATCTGCTAATGCTACATGGCCTACCTGCGTGGGCTGTGCGATCATCAGCCGGAGTCTGGAAAGGACCCACACGCACGTTCCGGACGTGTGTACGCTATGCTTTCAGCATTTTTGCTGGGATGGTTCATTGAACAGTACCAATGCTTCTACGCCGTACGAGCCACCAATTCAAGTGGGCCCAACAGTGAAGAGCGGTGCCTTGAGAGAGCGATATGTTTCCCCTATTGTTACTGCATACCTGGCGGTGATGGTATTGTTTATGGTTTCATGAGTTACGACATTGCTGGGGAGGGTTTAAACACTTCTGTTACATATGGTTTCATGTTAACATGCACAAGTTGGATCGCCATCTCGACATCGAGATTGGTGAAATAGGTTAGGAAGCTAAGCTATAACATCAGCACCTTCGGGGGTTTACCCCCGAAGAATCAACTACAGCAGCCTAGAATAGGGCCAGTACTACGTATGCTGGGGAATGAGCAGCCTACAAAACCCAACTCAAGCACCTTAAGATAGGGCCAGTACCACACATGCTAGGGGTTAAGCACCCTAGGCAGCATTTCTCGCGGCACGAAGAGGCAAAGCCTGAAAGGAACGTGTCTTTGTATGCGAACTGATTGGCTCTCGGAGCTCAATCCTTTGAGCTTACCGTGCCTTCTGCGCTGTCTTTACAGACGAGGCAGGGAGACACTCGTAACGGAATTTTCCAGCGGGTATGATGTCTGCATCCTTGGCAGGTAATCCATATCCAAGGGGTTTCCGGCATGTACCGCTTCTCGCTTCAATTTACTTGATACATCAAAACCAGCACGTGACCATTCGTAGATGTGGGATTGGCATTAGCCTCAGGGGCGGCTTTCGGTGCTTTGCATTGGACCACTCTATCGGGACAGGGCCGTCTCTTCTCCTCAAGCGATGTCAACTCTTCAGGACCAAGACCCCCACGGGCCATATCCCAACCCCCACCAATATCAAATCGCCGACTGTACCCACCTCCCACGACGTAATGACTATCCGGGCCGATGAGTTGCGCCCCTAGCTGGTCTGTGCATTGTCCACGTTCCACATCCTTTTAGGCCCGAGACCTGGTTTTATCTCTCGCCAAAGATCGGTGATCGAGCACGTGAAAAGGTGGCGTTCACTTGTATTAGGTATAACGCTTCTTATCCAGGCTTTGCAGATTTAGGGACATCCTTCGTTCGCAATAGTTTAAGCCCCTAGCACCTGAAACGGACGCTTTATACGGACCGAAGGATCCAAGGTTGACAGCTGACAGCTCAAAAGCACGTAGACTGGACCCAAAAGTAATTTCTCACAAAGAGGCGCTTCTGAGGCTTACTTGAAAGATTTCCGCATCTGAATCAGGGTCAAGTTGCACTTGTCGAATTATGGAATACGTTTCTCAAAGCAGACAAAAAGATCAGCAAAGGAAACAGAAACAAGCCTTGAGGATTTGGGATGCACATTCGCATCTTCCCTTAAATGCGATAATAGATTAACGGAACCTGCCTTACCTATCCGTACGAGCGAAATCCCACATCCCCCTACCGTCACCCTGCTTAGAAGTATAACCAAACCCCCACCCCCACGCGCCAACCCCAGCCCCCAGCCCACGAAATCTCCCACCACGAGAAGCCCACAAATCGCCCACCACGAAAGAAAACACAACCCCCCACGTGTACCCACGCGCCCACCCAAAGACCCACGCGCACACCCCCGGCCCAGCCCACCACACGCGCCGCCTTGCCGATCCCCCGCCGCAGCTACCCTGCCCTCCCCGAGAAGTAAGCCCGATCAAAGAAAAAAGTCGCCTAAGTAGCTTGAGTACTTCTAGGTATGTTGATGCCAGCAAGCAGACTAATAACATCATCAGCATCATCATTAGCATGCTGATGCCAATCATTTCACACTCCCTACCCTACTTGTAACTTCTACCTAGCTATTTAATGTACATACGTGGACAAAAAGGAACCACACTAACTGCGTCACCGTCACAGTAGCATTTTCATCCACTCTACTTTAGTATGGAGGCCGAAAGCAAGTCATACATACATACATGCATACATACATACATACACTTTACACGTACGCACACACACACATACATACACACATACACACATACATCCATCCATCCATCCCGCCTACCACCAACAAACAAAACAAACAAACAAATCCGAGCCGCCGACTAGCCCACGCACAAAATCCAACCCTTTCACCTGCATACACATCATGCATGATATCCCTCACCTTATGCATGCACCCATGGCGTAATCCATGCGCCTATGCATGCATGTGGTCACTTAGCCTATTTTAATAGTTTGGGTATGCAGGTGCCCGATGGTGCTAGGGTGGAGAGGCGCACGCATAAGTTAGCCCCCCATCATTAGAACCGTCATACATCTTGCATGGGATAGATGGACGAGAACTAAGGTATGACGATAAGGGTGAAAACTAGACTGAGTGTGGGTTGCATTTGCGTGCTGCATTTTGCATTTGCATCTGGGTAGGGAGTGTGAGTGAGCGTAGTTGCATGCATTTCGCATGATAGTTTTTTCTCTCGGTAGTTCTACGAAGGTACGTGGGATCGCTAGGCTAGGTACCTTAGGTAGCTTAGGGGGCTGGCTTGCGTCCTGCTTGTCATTTCGCACGCGCATGACATGGCATGATTAGGTGTATTTGAATACATTACACACCCACCCACACACCAAACCCCCAAGCCAAATCTGTTTTGTCACGTGTTAGTACTTCGGTACGTACTACACGACAACAGCCTCGTGCTTCATCATCCTCGTCATCATCACTCGCCTACCCAGGCTGCATGCAGCGCTTTTTATGATGATCGGATGAAAATCATCATACGTACATAGTCCGTCCCTCGGCCACATGTAATCTACTCCCCGACCGGATGTAACCCTTTATCCTAAGCCTCATCCCATAATCTACGGAAGATTGTAGATCCGGAGAATCCCTATCCTCTCCTGACCGTATCGTATCGTATCAAATTGTGAACGCAACGTTTACTGCATCCATCCATCCGACATCCCATCAGGCACATGAGGACGGCATGGTGTGCCGAATTTTTATAATGGATAGCACCGGAGAAGGTCTTGCTTAGTTGCTATACTCGCTCGCTGCGAGCTTCTTCATCCCCTACCTATTCTCCCCCCCCCCGTCCCCCGGGCTCACAAAGCGGTGAACAAATCTTTATTCCCTTTATTTTTCCGCAAGTTCGCAAACGTGGGGGCCGTGCAGCTAGTCCTAGTCAGAAGAGAAAACTCTACACTACCGTCTTAACTCGTATGATATCACGCAAGTCATCAGATCCTGGAGGGCTACGTGGTTAAGGTCACTAAGTAGCTGTGCCCGGCAAATGAGGTGTATGGGGGAGATGTTGGTGTGGACTCAGGCAGTGGTGCATGGCCAGCTGGATAGAGTGATGGGATGGTTTGTTCGATGTACTCTAGGAGTTGGTCTTAGTTGGTGACGACCATCTAGTACATCGCTTTTTTAGGCGAGGGGAGCTACACGGATCGTCACCGCTACTTGCATAGATGATATTAGAGTTGCCTTATGTATGCGAGACATAGAGTGAGTGCTAGGTGAGGTAGGGGATTGAGGTTACGGTGTGGGTTGTCCGTGCATTATGTAGGTGCGCGGTAACAGGGTTGTTATGTGCGTGGGTAGTGAGTTGGTAACAGGGGACGTGTGCTGCACATTACATAGTTCACTTACATATTCGAGAATTTCAGTGGTTTTTGTGATTTTTCAAGCGCTTGTGGGATTGAGATGCTTCAGTTACTTTGAGTGGTTTTTGTTTTTGGGTCTACAGAAGAGCGGCTTACGGTGAGGCATTTCTGGCTTTGTTTTGAGTGACTACATTGGGACGAGCCTTTTTGCGGGAGATTCGTACACCGCTTTATATCCCGATGCAAATGCGAGATTTGATTCCAGGCCCTAGATTATGTGGCGATGAGCCAATAGTTCTGGCCTTGTCAGCCTCCTGCCGTATTTGCTTATTTTTCCGCAGATATCTGATAAGACAACCTCTAAGGAGGTAATGCAAATCATGTCTATATACATACACGCCTAACAAATACAATTCCAGTCTGACTCCTGAATAATCTAATGACATGTATGTACTCAGTCTAGATAGCTCACTTGTTTCTGTAGACACAAGTAGGAGCTGTGAGAGCAAGGTACCACTGAGGTACCTCTACCTGAACAAAAACAAACGATGACCGCCCACCCAAAATGTACTATAGAGTAGTCCCATTACCACCCTAGCTACCCTAGCCAGGAAGGTTGGAGAAACGACGCTGCAACGCTCAACCGCTGACAATGCCACCCACGGGTATCTTTGCTGCAGGAATGAAAGGAAAAGGAACGACAACCGCTCGCTAATACGCTAAATGGCCGACTTGCAAATTTATTATAGACATAGGAAAATAATCAATATATACATCGCTTTTGGTATCCTGAGATGCTTTCTGCAATGCTATCGCGTAGACGGATCAAATGGACCGGTTTTGAGGGAAAGCGGCTCTTGTAAACGACCTCTGTTACCGCCTTGACTATGTTCAGACATGCCTGTCATTGTTCGCTCGAACTGGGGCATAGGTGGTGGCGGTGGTTCCACTGCTTGGGGGACCGGACCAGAAGGTGGTACGTAGTTGCTTGTACGACGTCTAGTGTTGCGACCGCTATTACGGTTTCCCGGCTCTGAAACTTGATACTGCACGTTGCCAAACCCCATTGCCCCTCCTATGGAAGCATGTCGCCTGCGACTTGGCGAAATCGGTCGTGGCATTAGGTGACCATGACCCGGGTTGCGAATAGCGATTTCACGAAAGTAATCCCGCTCCTTTTTGTAGTGTTCTTTCTCTTCTTCCACCTCTCGGATTTGCTGCTCTAGCTTTGCAATGTTTTGGGAAGTTTCACGCTCCTTTTCCTTTCGACGTTGACGAAAACGATGGGAGGCGGTGGCATTGCGCTTGCGTTTCTCGTCAGCGACTTTTGAGGCAGCTTGCACGTCAACAGGTACCTGTATGGGACCGTTTTCCGTGTCGAGAGTCATCATTTGATAGGTCCCTCCTCCTGATGTGTTGCTCGTCGGGGCGCCATCCAATTTCATTGTTACCATTGAGGATGCTGGGCCTGCCGCCGAAAAGGGATTGGTGAAGAACGATTGTGGCTGGCCAGTCATTGTGGGCTGTACTGTAGCGGGAGGTGTCCGACTCATTTGGCTGTATGATGAGTATTGCGTACTGGGGCTGTCACTTGTCGAAGCAGCTGGATATGGGCCTGTGCCCACCCCACCTGTGCGTTCCAAAAGATTTTGCATACCATTGTATCCGTGCGAAGTGGAATCCAAGCTTTCTCTGCGACCGGAAGGCGACCGGTGAGGTGGCAAGGAAGAGCCGTACGTTTCACTTGAAACTGAGGGTACCCGAGCCATTTCTGGTAGGTTATGGCTCGAAGGCCCTACCATTCCCGTGTGATCTCGTGGTAGAACAAATGGTGTTTGCTTGACATCCATCGTTGCACTAGGATTGCTCACGATAATGGGACTTGGAGCATATGCAGACGGCGACCGAGAAGCTAAATGACCCATGGGCTGTGGATATACATTTCTTGTAGGAGGCGTGATACTGGGCAAAGAGACATTTGACGGAGAGTGGTTGATCACGGAGGGTGCAGGCAAAGAGGGCGTTGTTGAAGGGGGCATTGCTGAATTGGTTCCCAGGCCCGGAGGAGAACGCGAATGATCGCCGTTTCGGCGTTGATTTTGCCCATTTGCAGTGTCTCTACTTGTGGTGGGATTGAGCAAATTTTGGACACCGATAGGACGCGATGACCGCTGGTCGGGGCTTGAAGATGATTGTGGCAGGAGTTGTGCTGACACATTAGACGTCGCAGAAGCATTTGAGACCAGTTCTTGTAAAGCTGAAGGCGAAGTGGTCCCTTGGAGAGGAGGCAAAGCTCTGGATCCAAGAGGAGGCAGGCGTTTCGAACGATCATCTTGTAAAGAGCTGGAGGAAGGACGCGATGCAGTCGGCCCCTGCGACATGTAGGCCTTGTCCCTGGAATAAGAGTTCTCTTGCACGCCGTAACATTGATATTTGCTTTCTTTTAGATCTTCGGTACTATCTCTGTACGGCAGAGACTGTCGAGATGAATTGAGAGCTCTCGAGATGAGTTCGGGATAGTTTTGCTCGACTTCAGCAAGAGAAAAGGGAGGGCCTCGAAAAGGGCAGGCGGAAAGACTTGGTGATAGAACCTCCAGGGCGGCGGTTAGTGGGACGAATGATGTCCCAGCATTCAATTATAGAGTGATGAGTGGATTGTTAGACTCGTATAAGGGAGGAAAGGATTATGTACTTGTCGATTGCAATATACAGAGAAGAGTAGTGTTTCTGGGTAAACAGGGTAAACAGTGACCACGTGGGATGGTATTTGGGACAATGATGGGCAGTGAAGATTGAGGTTTTGGGTATAGTATTAGTGGATAGAGAGAATAGGCTCGCTGTCAGGCGTACATGGAAGTCTAGATGAGAAAGACGTGGGGAGTAGTGTGATATTTAGGGTTGGGCAGCATGCAGGCGGTGAGGTAGGTAGGTACCTAAGGTCGTAATGACACCTCATTGTGCTATAGCATGGGGAGAACATAGCTAGCATGCTAACATACTAGCATGAGCATGATGCACATCACCCTATCCCAAGCCTGCGATTTAGGGATGAGACGATGAAACTAAACAGAAAGCTGGAACCTTCCGTTGTGTGGACTAGAAGCTCCCATCGAGTCCTTGCCATCCAAATTTCCCTTGGGACGGCGCGACGGGTTCGGGAACCCCCTCATAACACAGAGCCGAAGGATGCCCCCATCACCTTAATCACCTAATCACCTACACCCCGTACCTAGCTGTACCTTACGCAGTCCATGTCCATGTCCGCTCTTACCTGTAACCTGTAACCTGACAGCGACTAGTACCTAGTATGGGGTCACCACCCAGGTACCAGCACCCCGGATTGACAGATTGACAATCAATGCATCTCATCTCCATTCATTCTCCCACTCTCATATCTTGACGCAAAGGGACCAACTTCCCTAAAGAGCGTAATCTAAATTTATCGCCTCATCTCCTTTGGGATCATCGATCAGGTAAGCATCGAATCTGCGATAATAATATATGATACGCGACCTATAAAAGAATGGTAAGGTAATAAAAGAAAAACTGGATAGGAGGCTTGCTTGGTGTCCACGGGCTTCTGACGTATCGCCCCGGTTTCCAAACCACACCGCAACCGTAACCACGTTGTCGGTGCACGCTACCCAACTGAATTGCCCTGCTGGGGCACGCTAGCACCCCCTGCTCCCTCAGCCAGCTGCAAGCTGACTTGCTCATCCACCTTATGGCACCAACCGATCAGGGGCAGGGATTGATCTGTTACAGGTACAGGTACAGGCCACAATGCTTTGCTTACTTTTAGTAGTTCAACTTCGGAGTAGTGACCAAGGCTCCAACGGAAAGCCGCAAAACACCACTACTACGCGAGTGTGTCTCAGATGTTGCCGTGACAGATTCATGGTTCGCGCAACTCTCATCTCACATGTAACATCTCAAGACTCGAGCTCGTCATGACGTGGCATGGGAGGTGCAATCCATGCTTCATGCCCTTCAATCCTACCTAGCTGGGCCCTGCAGAGACCTTGCCCACTCTGTTCTGGGCTCCTCGGGGGTCAGACTGGGGGTCATTAGACTTCGCCGGGAGTCTTTCCCCTAGATCGGGCAACCCTGCATGCACTATGCCTGCGCATTGCCACGTTTCTTGCGTGCAGAATATGTAGATCTTAGCGAGCCCCTAATTAGGCTGTTTTGGAATAGCTCTTAGCCACAAGGGATAGAGAGGTGAAGTGGGTGTGATAGCCCTGCATGAACCGTCAGCGTGACGGTCGCCCACATCCCACCATCGCGAACAATCTTGATAAACCTGAGCGATTATTTTATCAATCAGCGTGGGTAAAGATAAAAAGCCAAAAATAGGATAATCATTTTCTCACGGATCTTGTAATGGCCGTCTAGCATCATCTTACACTCGCCACCAAGTATGTCATTGTTTTCGTATGATGTATCTTGATTACCTCCCAGATATCAAGGCAGACTGACAGGCCGATCCTCGTTGCATCCGAACTGTGATTGCTGTATAATGTTGTCACACTTGAGCTAAATAACGTAAGGCTTCGCAGCGTAGTCGTTCTTTCTCCGTTGATCGGTCGCATGGCTCGCAGCACCTCGCGACATTAGGAAGCGTGACAGGCTGGCCGAGCAGCTTAGCTTTGTGTCGGCGTGGTTATGAAGCCCGTTATGGATAGTGTTGCCTCACCACTGGCGTTGGTTGGCGATGCGCCCACACCGCCTGCTTGGGCCTGGTGCGTTACCGGGAGATGTTCCGAAATGATGGAGGGTGAGATTAGGGGGAGATCTTGGCTCCATTCGCAGTCTTCCATTGCGCTTCCATGGGGGCCGTTTTGGGGTCGGAATACTCATTTAAGATCATTATGATGACATACTACTCGATTGAGACACCTTTTGACAGCTTTGGCGCACCAATCCAGCCCCAACATTGGTCCCAGGGAGATTGCAGTCATAAAGCGCACGCTCTTCCCAGCTCTGCAGTTGACATGGCTTCCTTGTTGCTCAGTGCACAGTGCACAGACACGGAGGATGTTCGTATTCCTCAGGCAAACAGCGACAATAAAGCTCAGCCATGAGCCATGAACAGGAATCACATCACATTGTCACATTCGGTCCTTCGAGCCCCGCAAAACGGAAGATAATCCCAACGGCGCAAACAAAGTTCGACTTTCTGCGGGAAGCCAGCGACTTTTGACAGGCTGATTCGTCAACGCACATGGCAGCAAGGGCCTGCCTGTCCGGGTATCCTCATGGCTTGCAGGCATAGGGCAAATGAATTGCCGGCCCAGAACAGGCCCATTAGGGAATTGAGCCTTCTGCATTCTCCTATCTACGAGGTTGACCCCCCAAATTACTGGGCCAGATCTGATTTGTTGTGACACCCGAAGGCACCTGGAATAGTCCAAGGACATAATCTTGTTAGATGGTTCTTCCAGTCATCGGCTTCAATCGTGAAGCCTGGATCTCACTACTCTGTTGCGCATGACTCGAAGGTTTATCGGCGCCCAAAGTCCCTACCCTCCGCCCTACGGAGATAGCAACTTACAAAATTTTCTTCCATAAACCATAGGTAGTTGCATATGCGATCTTAACTTCACACGAGTGACGCGATGGGGCATTGTGGCGCTTTACCTAAGGTATGCAACCGAGGTTGTACTATGGTTCTCCATTACCTACCTTAGTAACCCTTAATCTGCGTCGTTATTCTTAGCATAACATGACGCATGGCTCCTCCAATCGTTGCCGACCTTCGATCGTAGAATAACGGCTTGTGCTGCACTGTCGCTTTCGCTAAGTGCTCATTCCAGGAACGATCGAGAGACTTCGCGATCCGGACTATAGTACGATCAACCCATTGAGAGCCTCTACTATCTTCGGCAGAGTTCGGATACGAGTATAGCCGAGGTTTGGTGTGTAGCAAACTGGCTACGCAAACTGGCTACGCAAACTGGATGCACGACCTTTTTGATATTTGGTGATCAAGACAACGGGAAGAATGAACGGGATCGCCTCGCAGCAGCCTTAGTCACGGATCGCCGGAGCTAGTTGGCCTTGAAGATTGAGAGTATTGTCCGATCACACTGTGACTTGGCCTAAAACATTCTAAACTTGCGAATGGCTCCCATGGCGCTTCATGGCGTTAAGTGAGACCATGGTTCAAAATATGTCCGATCACACAGAGCTCTAGACTCCAAACTAGTCTAAACTTACGAACGGCTGATCTGATGGCGGGCGAAGCTTCAAACATGGCTTTCCACCTATTGCTTCACTTCCTGAATTTGTGAAGCGGCAAAGGCCCAACACCCACGTGCAACCTGAACAAACTCCCTCCGTACTTTACAGAGTCTGGGTACTTCTCTGGCTCTTCCTCTTCCGCAGACGTGATGAAGAGCTCCTCCCCGGCAAACGCAGGACACGTTATCATCCTGGTAGGTAGCGAGATCTCACCCACGAGCTTTCCCTCGGGGCTTACCTTCAGGACCTTGGCTCCGCCACAGACAGCGATCCAAAGACATCCTGTCGAATCAATGGCTAGACCGTCAGGAACGCCATCACCTTCCACATGATAGAAGATCTCCCGTTCCGAAATTTCACCTGTCTGCCGATCATACTTGAATTGCGAGATGTTACCCGAAGGAGAGTCGGTGAAATACATTTTCTTCCCATCGACGCTAAAGCCCATGCCATTGGGAATAGTCACTTGCTCAATCATTCGGTGAAGTGACAGGTCAGGATCTAGGCGAAACAGGACGCCTTCGTCTGTTGGATCCTTGACCTTTGGGTCGTTCATTGTACCAGCCCAGTACCTTCCCTCGTGATCAACCACTCCATCATTGAATCGCATCCTGCATTATGGCCTGTGATCAGCATATGATCCCAGACATGATTAGCGGTGCAACTACCTCTCCTCCTTCCCGGGTCCATCTTGTTCTTCCCAGACCTTCTTGATGTACTCAAGCTTCTTGGTCTCTTGATTCATAATAGCATAGCCTTGCTTAGCACCCACGACAATCTCATTATCCACACCTTGGATATCTGCTGTTGTACTATTCGAATGTGGACTGAGAAAGTATCCATGTATTTTCGAGCAACGACTTACCTAACGGGAGTACCCACGTCATATGTCTTCAAAGAAGATGGGCCTTTATTCAAATCTACAATATGTAGCTTCTCTTTGACGATATCGACAAATCGCAGACAGTGTGTGTTAGTCTCGTAGAACGGCGCTTCGCCCAAGCCACATTTCATCTCAATGTATGGCTGATCAGTATTAGCTTACAAGGATACGAGATTCAAGGTGATTCTGCAGACCTCCGTTACTTTCCATCGTTGCACGTCTGCCATTGTGAGAGAAGTTTGACAAAATACTTAGTTGTTATGTATCCTGTTGATTTGGAAAATCTCAATCATATTTTCAGAGGTGCAAAGTGAGCAGGTCACGGTGACGTAGTCGCTAAACACCGCTAAAACGGCAGAGATCTAAAAAGGCTGTGTGAGCCTCATGATTGCCAAGAACTACAAAAGTATCGACAAGTATTCCTGTAAGTATCACCCAGGGAGACTTCGCAACCGTGAGAGATCAATCATTGTCCTATGCGAAGACAGCTTGTGAAATAGAGACAAAGTAAGAGTCCATGCGTGAAACATTTCCATCGACATATTACAAGCTCAAAGGAAACTCTTGCAATTAGGTCTGAATTTTCAGCAATATCAATGTCAACGCACAGTCGAAAAGTGACAGAAAACGATTAGGCTAGGTACCTAACCGCCGTTAGCGCCGTTACGAAACCTTCAAAAGCCGCCCAAATGTTCTGATTTGAATTTCACTTTGACACAATCCAAACAACGATCATCATCAAGAGCTTTGTAATGGCACCAGCGAAACGCAAAGCCGGTGCAATGGCCGATGCTACAGCTCTTCCTGCAAAGAGAGGTCGCCGCTCATCAGAAAATGATAACAAGGAAACAAATTTTGACAAGACAGCAACCTCATCACGTCTGAAGCGTCTTGCAACTTCTGCCGCCAACGCTCCGAGACGTCTCAGAAGCTCTAACAGTGCACCCACTACTCCCACTATTCCTTCAACGCCAACCAAAAAGGTGACGAAAACCTCCATGAATGGCTCAGTCACCAAATCAGCCACTAAAACGGTCTCTACTAAGGAAAGTAAGAAAGGAAAGCAATCTGCAAAAGCAACTGTTCCAAAAGAAAAAACTGTTGCTGCGCAAAATGGTGGCCGGAAGACTAGCATCTCCGTTGAAGTTCCAGCAACACCGAAATCTGAAGCCAATGTAGAGCCTGAAGTGGAGGAGGACATGGACGGTTCTTCATACTGGCTGATGAAAGCTGAGCCAGAATCCCGTATCGAGAAGGGCAAAGACGTAAAGTTTAGCATCGATGACTTGAAAGCAGCGAAATCGCCAGAAGGATGGGACGGCGTCCGCAATTATGGTGGTAAGCAATGACGTTGAGCCTGTGACATGCCACATAGATAGCTAATCAGTTCTCAGCACGCAATAATATGCGGTTGATGATGGAGGGCGATCAAGCGTTTTTTTACCATTCGAATTGCAGGGTACCAGGCATTGTGGGTACTATGGAAATCGTTAAAGAGCACAGCATTGACGGTAGGTCTGAAATGGGCGAAAAGATCCATTCCTGCAATCACTAAAGAATTTCGTAGAAACCGCCTTCGACCCCGAGCATCCGTATTATGACGAAAAATCGGACCGCGCGAAACCGAAATGGTGCCTCGTCCACGTCGAATTCCGCCAAAAGTTCCCTGAGATTATCAGTCTCAAGGAGCTACAGAAGTATGCAAAGCCAGGAGGTGTGCTTGAGAAAATGGAGGTCCTTAATCGGGCTCGTCTGAGCGTGTCAAAGGTCACGAAAAAGGAATGGGACTTCATCATGAGCTTGGTGGCTAGTGAGGATGCTGCCGCCACTGCTGCTCAGGAGTAGCCGCAAGATGGTAGCGCAGGTTTTTCGATGTGTGTGTGTGCACAGCAATATCGCGCGTTCGCGTTCGGGATAACCGTAAGGCGCTGGCGGGCGGGAACTCGTCCTACGATTGAGCATTTGCAATAGTCTTTCACGCTGCCTTTAAAGGAGGCAGCGCACCAACCTTTGGAGCATCATTTTCAATATGAGCGAATCTGGCGGAATTGTCCCAGCATTCAACACCAACGTAAACCTTAACCTCTCCTATATCTTCAAGGCCTCAACGCGTAAAACCTCACCGGATACAACTCCTTCGGAAACCCCCTCTGCAAATCCGTTTTCAAACACCTAACATCCGCCTCCTTAAACAACTTCTGAAACTTCTCATCCGTCCTCGTAACACTACTATCCGTCTCATCAAAAACATCCCCCCCCCCTCTCTCCGTGCTCATATTCTCCTTAATCACAATCCACCCCTCCATCGAAAGCGCCCTCTTGCACCGCACCAAAAAGCTTACAACTTCCTTATCCTTCAAATGCCCTAAACACCACTGAATCCAGATCAAATCATACTGCTGCTCTTCCGGCACCCAATCCTGCAAGCAAGACACGTAGATATTGCCAATCGCGCCAGGACCAAGTACCTTCGCATCTCTGGCTTCATGGGCGAATTTCTCTACTGGCTCTACTATATCTACGATTTCACAAACTGTGCTTAGGAAACCGGCGGTGACGCGGCCGATGCCGGCGCCGCAGTCGACGCCGCGGTGGAGAGGAGATGGGGATGATGAGGATGGAAATAGGCGTTGGAGTTTGGTGAGGAAGTTGGCGGAGCCTTTGAGGTCGGCGCGGGAGATTTGGGGATAGCCGCCTAGCATGCCATCGATGGTGGAGGGTATGGATTTCCAGTAGCTGAGGAAGGCGGTGGGGGAGATGTTGGTGTCGGGGGGTGTGGCCATGGGAATATATATATATATAAACAACAAAAATTGGGAGACTCGGGTACTGGACAATTCCGAGCCTTTGTTGAAGAATGAGTGCCAGTGTGCAGAGGAGGGTAAAGGAGTCTTGTTACCTATTGGATCCTTTGGGCCCGATATATTACTAACAATCGAGGCGTCTCTGTTATATATACGTTGCTGAGCTTCGGAGACTTTACAGTATGAAAATGCAGACCAAGATTAGAGTACGCTAAGGATCATGCTGGGAGGCCATTGTTAAATACACTAAAATAAAAGAGGGATATAAAGTTTCCAGTGGATCCATCTCGGTTGTTCCGCGTTACTAGGTAGATATGATCATCTCCTAGGGACAGAGGAGCTAGCCCATTTGTATGGGATTCTAGCCCTCAGATTCTCCTACTAGGCTTTATTTCCAAGCAAATAGAGGCTGCTGTTTCTAGACTTGGAAATCTAGCGAAGATACGGAATGATGCATCCCTGGAATCGACATCAATTATGAAAATTAGAAAAGACAAGTCAAAAAAAATGCAAAGATGAGGGATCGAAACCCTCGAACAATGCACCTTTACTTGATCTTGGACCTACTATAAGCACTGTATCTTTGGAATAGTACACGAGCTCACGTTCCGGAACAGGCAGATTGCGAATCCCGATAGCAGGATCAATTGAGAAGGGTAGGTGCTGCTCTTCCTCTTACGGGGCGTCAGGACGGCTGACCGCCACGTTTCCTCTTTTCCCATCTGGAACCGGTTCAAATTTACGCAGTATATTAAGCTCAACATACATGGTCTTTGTTGTATGACGAGCCGCTTCTATTCGGCTGCAAATTGCGCCTCCTCATCTACACTGCCTCATAAGGGACGGAAGATTTGGCATCCTCTAAGATTACAACCGAATTTCATAGCACCACAACTTTTTCTGCTATTATAGATATGAATGTACTTATCATATCAATGATCTTGAGAATTATCAGGCAAGGATTCCTTGTCCGAATTTCATTTGCGCCAAGTCTTACATAGTAGAAAGAATAATTGCACACCAGTGCTGGCTGTGAGTGGGGCTATACATTGCAAATTTATCTCATTAAGACTTTGCCTCACGCATCTCGACTACAAAATTAGCTACCATGGCAGCTACGTGTAGCTACTATGAGACTTGGAAAAGACCTGGGACGAATGGTGTAAGGACAACCAACATCTTGGTTATCGACTCTCAAACCATCGAGCTAGGCTGATAAGTCTGTCCCAAAATTTCTCACAATGCTCAGCATTGCTTGGCGCTGTTATGGAGCCTGTCGAACGTGAGATTGTGCAGAGTGAAAGCCATTCAAGCAGGATACGAGCCGACGGAAAGCCTCCTAGGCTGATTCTTGACAATCTAACAAGCTTTAAGCAGGATATTTGCAACAATATTTGGGGAATTAGAAGCCTCTCTATGCCTCCCAAAGCAACGCTTATGGGTATCGGCAACATTAATGGTACGGATCTCGTGCGCAAACCCTGTTCATTGAGAGTGCGGTGCAAATCAGTTATGTCACATGAATTTCTGCCCATCATCAAACCCCAATCATACAAATTTGGCAAAAGGCAGGCCAATCCTCCCTTGAATATATTCTAAAGCTTCAATCACCTTCTCATCCTCATACCTTCGTCCGACAAGTTGCAATGAGACTGGAGCACCGGTGTACTTTTCAGGTCCGAATTGCCATAAATGGTGGTTGTATTCGTCCTTCTCATTCCTCGGCTTATAGCTCTCGTCAATCTTGTCCACAGCTGGATCAACTTTTGTAACAGGGAAAACCAAGGCTGGGTAGTCTAATATGTTCCATTGGCTCGTGTAGCCCCAGTATCTTGCACAGTCGAGAGGAGGTGCAGCGCCAGGTCCAACGGGGCAGAGAATCACATCTACCATGCCCTCGGGTATACCGATATTGGAGGTTCCGGTTGCAGTGGCGTTCCATTTCTTTGCGTATTCGCTTCCATACGCTTCCCGCCTTGCGGTCCAATGCCAAATGTCCGCTACAGTCAGCTTCTTAACAAATGGGTTTTCCTTGATGATGAAATTGGAAAGCGGTCGCCACGGCTCGCCGGATGCGTCAATGGCGTCAGTCTCTTCTTGAGCACCATCGCAGAAATACAAACTAGATACGATCTTCCCTAAAAACAATTGATAAGTTTTGAA
This sequence comes from Cladonia metacorallifera KoLRI002260, assembly GCA_000482085.2. Classification (NCBI taxonomy): domain Eukaryota; kingdom Fungi; phylum Ascomycota; class Lecanoromycetes; order Lecanorales; family Cladoniaceae; genus Cladonia; species Cladonia metacorallifera. Next base: position 1,401,275 of record KI911109.1, read on the forward strand.
CGACCAGAGGACAATATTCGGGTACTCACATGCTTCGTCATGGTCATATGGCTCCCAGTCAACAAGCTCAACGCCCTCAATTGACTTCAATTTATCCACCATTTCCCGTAGTGCTCGTACGACTGGGGGATGTGGCCTGACAATTGCGTCATCCCAGAGAACGGCCACTTTGAGCTTCTTCCCGCCTGGAATCGTTGCAAAGTAGCTTTCTTGGTCTCTCCAAGGCATAGGGATCAAGGAAGGCTCATCTAGCCAAGGTTTCGCCGCAATGACCGTCTTCATGAATAGCTTGATACCCTCAAGTGACGTGCTCAAAGGACCAAGAACCGGGACAACTTGCTCCTGACCCGCCATCGTGGCTGACCAGCCTTCCACTGGTATCCGGTAACTTGATGGCCGCAAACCATATACACCACAATTTGCAGCAGGACTTCTTATACTTCCTCCAATGTCTGTGCCAAGACCTAGACAGCTGCCGCGCATACCGATCAATGCCCCTTCACCTCCCGAACTGCCACCAGAGGTCAAATAGCAATTGAATGGGTTCGTCGTTGCTCCATAGAGATTACTCGAGGTCTCCAAATGCATCAAAGTCTGCGGTTGAGTCGTGCGAGCGTAGAACACGCATCCTGCATTCCACAATATCTTCAAGATATGTGCGTCATCTGTCCCCTTCTGATCCCACCAGCTAATGAATCCAGCATTAAGGCCCAGATCCTTCATTCCAATATGCTCTTTCACACTAATTGGAAGCCCATGTAGAGGTCCAATTGGCTTTCCATGTTCCTTGTAGAATTGGTCGAGAAATTCCGCTCGGGCTTTCGCTCTCTCGGGCAGAAGCTCTGTTATGCAATTGGTAAGAGCTTGAGTAAGCCCAGCTCGCTGTAAGTATGCATTGACCACCGCAGTGCTGGTGTACTTGCCCGCAGCAAGGGAGGCAGTGAGCTCCTCAGCTGGGAGTTGGGTTATCAGCACCTCTTCAGTAGTGAGAAGGTATTTTGGTATCTCAGTTCGATCAAGAGGCAACTTTTCAGGAATAGGTGGAATAGGAGGTTCCACTCGTCCAATGCTAGCATCTCGGTAGTCTTGTGCCTTTTTTGCAACTTCTTGCCAGCTAGGTTTGCTCATGGTGGCTGCTGTTGAATTTGCCAATCCAGAAGGTCATGGGACCACTTGAAGAAGACCTCGTGGCTATGAAGATCCATCGTGCCACCAACAAGGAAGGTGAGTGTACAAGCAACACAACTTGCCCAACGAGCTTATCGGGGCTTGCTCCACAAACCGGTCGATAACAGAGCTTGGCATTGATGTCTTTTTGGCAGGTATGCCGAGTTGTTATTCCTCTCGACGCGAAGCTTTAGGCCCTTTGATCCGTTATATATCAAGCAAATACTCGGCGCATTCTGGTATTTCGATGCTCTGGAAAAGCATTGCTCTAATCCAAATTGAAGCGTTGCCCTAACCTTGCTGTGCTCTTGCTCACCCTGCCCCTCCTTGCTCCGTGCTTTACCCCGCCGTTGACGTCGTAGGTTTCTTTGGACTCGCTACTCTGTTTTGGTCTCTTCCTTTTTCATGCATTTACAGGTTGTACTTTTCCCGAATTACATAGTACCCTAGATGTACATGAGTGACGAGGGAATCAATTGCGCGGCCATTGCACATCCGTGATTTCTAATTCCACTATCGGTAGAGCGCGTCCAGTCTGAAAATTGCATTGGCAGTAGTACGAACGCTGGAGTTCATTGCTTTGCGGATATGTCTGCACCTACTCGCTGGCTGCCCTTTGTTTTTCGGACGATCCGTCCGTGTGTCCCTTCAACAACACACAAGTCACTGTCTACAAGCCTTTATCTGCAGAATTCATCGACCCTCGAGAACCCACCAAAGGGCAACCCGCCTCAAAACCCCAGTCGCAAGCCACCCAACCCTCCGGCCCAAGAATCAGAGAATTTGGAGACCAATGCAGCTTCAGGTACATTCCTCGGGACCACCAAGCGATTGCCCGAGTTCAGCCTCACAGACAGAGTTGTCCTTGTATCTGGGGCTGCTCGGGGTCTTGGCCTGACTCAGGCCGAAGCACTGCTCGAAGCTGGCGCAACAGTATACGCTCTCGATCGATTACCAGAACCCTCGCCAGATTTCTATCGAGTACAGAAGAGAGCAGCCGAGGAATTGGGAACGACTTTCCGTTACCGACAGATTGATGTGCGGAACAATGAAGGACTGAACAAAATCGTTGCGGACATTGGAGATACACATGGCCGCATGGATGGTCTGATAGCGGCAGCTGGAATACAGCAGGAGACACCAGCATTGGACTACACGGCGGAAGATGCGAACATGATGTTTGAGATCAATATCACCGGTGTCTTCATGACTGCGCAGGCTGTGGCGAAACAGATGATAAGGTTTGGCAATGGTGGAAGTATAGCAATGATTGCCTCGATGAGCGCACATATTGCCAATCGAGTACGCATCACATGCTCGTTGAAACCTGTGCCATTATTGACATTGCCCTAGGGTCTCATCTGCCCCGCATACAATGCTTCAAAAGCCGGAGTAGTCCAGCTAGCCAAGAACCTAGCCTCGGAATGGGGCCAATACGGCATCCGAGTTAATACCATATCCCCCGGCTACATCGTCACCGCCATGGTCGAAGAACTGTTCAAGCGATTCCCTGAACGGCGAGTCGATTGGCCCGCTCAGAACATGCTCGGCAAGTTAAGCAGACCTGAAGATTTCAGAGGTGCCGCCGTCTTCCTCCTAAGCCCAGCGAGTTCGTACATGACCGGTGCGGATCTGCGAATCGATGGTGGCCATGCTAGTTGGTAATAGCATTGTATGCCAATAATGCCGTATACCACATTCAACCGTACAGCCCTGAATCCTCTGCCGTGACCTTCCCAACTCTCACATCCCCTACAACGCCTTTGGGTCCTAAGCCCCTCACCACTCCCTTCGCTAGCCCCAAACTTTTCTCAATCTGCTCCTCTCCCATCTTCTTATCGTCCCTCAGCACAATTACCTGCCTTATAGTAGATACATCCAGAAAACTCTTGCCCCCATCTTCTCTTCCTGTCCTAGCAAACTCTGCTTCTGCTTCTTGTTGTAGCCTTTCACGAGCTCTGAGCACCATGAGCGCAGGATTTTGAGAAGGGTCGGGAAAGACCTGTGAAGGTGGCTGGTTAGGGGATGACTTGGATCCGCTAGTAGGAGCTGAGGGTATGGCGGAAAAGGTCGAGCTATTGGAGAGGGTGCTTGAGGGCTGGACAGGGCCTAGGGAGCGGAGGGATGCGGCGAAATCTGGGTCCGATGCGTCTAGGGATATCGCTGTGGCACAGATTAGAAAGTCCACGTATTCAATGGCTATCAGGCATGATGTTCGCATACATTCGTCTTTCGTACCGTTGGCTTGTGCTTGAGGATGCACTGTAGGCCCTGGAGCTGCGGGCTGGCCGGCTGGGGGAGAATGAGCTGGAGGTGCATTGGAGGTAGGTGGAGGAGGTACACGCTGAGGATATTGCCGCCTTGCAGCTCCAGCTGTCGTTTTGGCTGCTTTAGAGGTAAACGAGCCCATTATTTTGATTAGTATTCTTCTTGAAACGACTAGATAAAAAGATCGATTTCTGAGTCTGTCGATTCTAATTCCGGATGTCTTGGCACGTTCTCCGCTAACACTTTGCATGGTTTTACATTTCGCATTCAACATTCTGATCGCTGTGGTATTTGTATGACTAATTTTGAGCTTTACAGTCTGACTCAACCAGATTACTGATAATGACGCTCTAGTCAATCGAAAGCATACAGTAGGCAGAACATACATGTCAATCACACCTTGTTAATGGCTTCAATATCAAGACTATAAACAGGGCCTAATTCCAGCGATGACACGTCACTTTTCATCGCGACTGAGCAAAAGTCTCCATTGTGCTATAAACATAACTCAACAATACGCCTCACCCAATCGCCCCAGCCGCTGTAGAATGTCAATCCATACGGTATGATGAAGCCAACATTATCTAGTAGGAGTGCTTCACAGTTGTGGTGATGTCCCCATGAATTGGAGAATCAAGTCCCTCAGAATGTTGATGAGAAACCTTGATCCTTTTCTGAGGTCTCTGTATGTGGATGAAAGCCGTATCGTTTAAGTCTAGACTGTTTCGCGACGACTCATGATGGGAGCGTTGCCCTTCAATGACAACATTTGGCGAGAGTAATTGTGGCGAATGGGGAGGCAACTGGGGCGACGCCGGCGCCTCGTTGTCCGATGGTGTCCTTGGAGTAACAGGGTAGACATAGTTCTCGGGTTTGGGACTAGGCCATGTTTCAGGAATCACAAGACCGTCAGGCGCCTGACGCCTAAGACTGTTTCTTGTCATATCGAGCCAGGGCTGCGCGAAACGGGCTACAGCAGATTGCAGACCCCCCCATCGAATGCATTTCACGCCCAGTGAAGGATTTTCTTCAAAGACGGTATTAAATTCCAAGCCTAGCCTCTCAATGCGATCCAGCGATGGCTTCTGGTCGAAATAAAAACGTAATGTCAAAACTTGGCGCCTCGCCGGATCTGAATATCGATCTGCTTTTGGCTGCATTCCACCACAAACTGAACCTGTTGTATTAAGGGGATGAAGCATGATACGGCCAGCTGAAATAGAAGTGTCTCGGGGAAATATAACGGGCTTCTGGTTCTTCGGAAATTCCGGGGCGTCGGTTTGAATCTTCTTGAGTAACTCCATGGTCGTGAACCGGCCCTCAGGCTGCTCTTTGACCAGAGCTCTCAGGGAAAATATCAATGCCGAAGTGAATGACTCCTTACCAGCCACGGGGGTGACGCCCATCTCTTTTGTTGCCGCGAGGTATTCGAATTTCCTTCTTCCAGTCAGCCAAGCTGCAACCGCAACGGCAGAATATCACTGACTTGGGTTCTCCCCTAACCAGTCCAAGATACGCTGCATGACAACTCAATTGTACATTAGCATTTGGTTCGCTTTATGTTCTTGGCTCAAACTCACCAGTCGAAAAGCTCCAGGACATCTGCCCTCGCAGGCTTTAAGAAATCCTCTGTCCGGTCCCATTCTATGAACTCATAGAATTTTCTGCGGTCATTAGGTGACATTTGCCTTGCGAGAGTCAGCAAATGAATATAGTGTGGCTCGCCCAACTAACCCAGTAAGAATAAGGGATCCGGGATAGTTTCCCGGTCTTCCATGACCCGCATAGTATACTATCAGGAGAGTGTTCGGCCCGTCATTGTCTCTAACGAAGACAGCCACCTTGGCATTGACTCGAAGTTGTAGTCCTGGACTACTATCAAGGTACTCTGTTTGAGTCTTGTAGTTGAAGTCGTCCTCCAATACAGTTCTTAGCCTATCGACCTCATCCTTTGTTTCCATATCGTTGCAATGGTCTTCCCAACAAAAGAGCAAAGCCACAATGTTAGTGTATGTATTGGGATCCTGATAGTTTCCCTTGTCCATAATCTTACTCCAGCGGACTTGGTACTGTGAGTCGTGTACCTCCCGACTGATTTGGTCATTGACCTGTTCATTGACTTCAGCATTCTCCTGGCCGCTGCTGTGCTCGCTGACGCCTTCGGTGAGTTGATCACTGGCTTGGGAAAAGGCATTCGCCGAGGATGAACCAATACCCTCTGCGTGTGGAAGATGGGCGTCGTCCGGCATACTTTGTAGGCTGGTTGGGAGAAACCCCTGTATTGAAAGGTTCGTTGAAGGTTGGAGACTGCTTAGCAGAAGCGCAGCACCAAAACTGATAATCAAATGGTAGACCTCAAGCAAGGACTGTTTACCGTCATTGCCCCTCTTTATATGAGAAGTATTTCTATTCGACCGGAAACAGGCAGCAGCAACAGGCTGTACACATCTGCAATAGAGTTTAATGACATAGCCGGGGCTGAGCAGTCCGTTCAGATGATGTACAACAGCTTCGCAACATGCCTTGAGCTGCTCAGCCATCACACAGTGCTCATACTTTAGTCAAATTTGAGATTCCACGATGCATTGTCCGCCAAGTTGATGGCCGCACAGCGATTCAGAGGCAAAGCCACCATCAGAGTATCATCAGGTGCAAAAAGGCCTACCATGCCAGTAACATCTAAAGGAATACTCAGCTCTGGGGACCAATTATCTTTTTGATTGCTCCTTGACGACTGTTTGACAAGGCAAATCAGCGACTGAGCACGAGGAGGCGGCTATCCAGTTCTCGTTGTTCGGTTCAGTGCGGGGGTCCAAAAGAGGAAGGCGATTTGGTTGGCTCCTATGAATTCTTGCTCCGCCTCGCTGGGAATCAGTGGGCTCATTGCTTCTTCTCCGGACACAGTAACTAAAAAGAAGATTGAACCAATGGGCTGTGACCGCGCATCATCCTTTACTGGGACCCAGGCACTCACCAGATCGTCCACCAGAGATGCCGATATTCCCTGGCCACTTGCTTCGCACAAGCGTCTCTGGTGACGAAAGCCGTAGGATGAAGTTATCTGCAAGATCTGTGTCCAACGGCTTGTAATTATGTGCTATTTCTACGGGATTGTTGCAAAACAAGATGAATAGCCATGATAATGGCATTATTGTTGATCATTGAAGTTCGAATTGTGTTGGTTCCCAATATCCAAGAATCTATACTTCTAGGTCAGGCAAACCGAGGCCGTCATTGCGCCTTTTTCCGAGGCTTACTCAACCGGGTCGTAGCGCAAACCCGCCTATCAGACGAGCCTGCACTACACCCCCGGCGCTGAATGCTGCACGTACTACTGTACACCCTGTTGGCTTTCAATCTCGTATTTAGCCAAACCAATACCTGCTGATAAGAGAACATTGGTCAAGCAGAGCCTCAAGACGGACGATTCTGAGAGGCTGGCCTTGCGCATCCCAGATATTTAAAGGCAGACCAATAAGTCAAATGATGCAAAAATGCCCCACGGAGCTCAGCTCTTACTCCATCCGATTACAAGTCTGTCTTATCATCGTCGCTGTCAGCATGGAAAGACCAGGCGTACAATGCCACCCTCCCAGTAGGTACATCAGCCTGCATCATGGCTGATTGTGGCGCAGGAAGGACAGCGCCAACCTCGAGAGCGATCGGGTGTCCTAAAGGCAATATGTGAAGAGGCTCAGGAAGTATGTCCCAAGCCCAGCGTGGATCGTCACTCGATGGAACCTAATGAGTGCTCTTAGCGTCCCCGAAAGTTCGAAGATGGGAAAAGATTGAGGAAAAAGAACTCAATTGGTTTCTTTGCATACACTGTTACCGTTGTAAAGGCGGAGTATGATCCTGACGAGCATTGCTGGATGTACACTCTGAGAGACTACAAATCGGAACCGATGCCTGGCACCTATAAAGAAACGGAGCTCGGATCTTAGGGATGCACGTCGATCCAAATTATTCGCTACAGTGCAACAAGTCCTGCTTGTAGGCGTTAATTGGGCGCTGATGGTGGGGTCGGTAAGAAACAGGGCGCGTACTCTTGGTATAAAGTTGCAATGTCGCAATTGAATGATTCATTTTGCAACGCGTTGTTTCCATGGCTTCCGAATTTGTTGAATTTAGTCAATTAGAAAAGGGTCTTCCCGTAAATCCTTCTCCTGCTGACCAGGGTTTTGTACAACAACCAACGACTAGCACGGGGTCGACAACGCTGGCAGACGTGAATTTTTCAAGTGCAAGCGCCCGCCGTAAGTCTTCTTAATTATCTAGACGATATATATTGAGCTTCCCAAGTCAGGTGCTGGTATACATCGACGCTACGCCGAGTCAAGGCTAGCTCTTTATCATGGACTCGAAGGAAAAGCGCGCATCCACCAAGGTTGCACGTACATGGACGGATGTCACCTACTAAAATACAGAAAAGTAAGTCAGGGTCTTATGCAAAACCTGTGCCCCGTTCATGGATGTGCTCTAAAATTACTAGTCGAAAACTTTCCAAAGGGATTCCCGAAGCTTGCTCGGTTCCTAGACAGCGATGACAATTTCATGGTTTACCGGAGATTCGGGACCGTATGCTCTCGCCTTCTTTTATATAAGCAGGATGAGATCAGCAAGATGGAAGGCGTGCTACACAGCATGGATAAGATGGATGAGAGAGCAAAGAATGGAAAGTATCTTATGTCCCGCGCTCTTGATGTTGAGAGAGATGGTATCCCAGAATTTTGGCCCGAATCACGGCCACAGCTGATGGAAAAGCTGGAAAAGAAAATTGTCGAATATGGTTAGCAGCATCAAGAGCTAACAATTGCCGTGCTAAACATTTTCTCAGCCGAACTACTGCTCAAGTGCCGGGATCTTAAAGCATTAAATCAACCTCCAGCTCGGGACTACCGTAGTGTCAGGCGATTTATGGAGAACGAAGGCGGTCAACTCTATCAAGAGGAGAGTGAATTCATATACCTGAAAGAGGACCTCGTGACATTAAGACCTGGACGAGAGTACGCGTGGCTTGATGGTGCAATTGAACATCTGCTGCAAATATTCCGGTGCAGAATACTGAGGGTGCGTACCTCTGCATTGTTAAGAATATACAAGTATTGACTATCTGACAGTACGTCTTCGTCTCTAAGGTCAGTTTCGACGATCAGTACTCTCATGATCCTCTAACTTTCAGAAGGACACGAAAGAGAAGACAGATGACAAGCGCATCAATTACTTCGACCGCGATCGCATAGGCACTTGTGTGACGTTGATCATCACGGCAATAGTTTTAGCCCTCCTAATGATACCTATCTATCTTCTGTATAGACTGTCACTCGAAGGAACCATTACACAAAGCCCGAAAACTGTGGGGCTCATCCTTGTCCCTACACTGATCTTTTCTGCAATACTTTCAGCGTTCACTAAGGCCAAGCGCCATGAGATCTTGGCAGCATCTGCGGGGTGAGTACCATCTCGGCTAGATAGACGTCTCCATTGACAGATGTCCCGTGTTATTCAATGTTTTTAGCAGACGCTGACGGCTTGGTGTCAGCTATTGTGCGGTGCTGGTAGTTTTCCTAGGGAACGTCAGTGGCGGAACCCGCACTTGACACTAAGATACCTAGCTCGCGAGCAAGCTGAAACGAAAAGCTCCTCAATGACATTAACGGCAGTTGGACGTAGCATCAAGTACCTCGGGAATGTCAAGATTGATACAGACTTAGCAAGGAACCCAGCAAGAAATTGGCAAAATGCGTCAGAGGTAACGGAAAGCATAACATTCGAACAAAAGCATTTCAATCACAAAAAGCAGAGAATGATATGGAGACTCATATATCGAAGACAGCAGCAGCAAAATTGATACAATCCATAACAATAATACAGGCAGGCGCTAGGCGTAGTGCACCCTTGTTTCACCAAATGGCTCTCTGATGGCTGACAGCGGTCCCTCGCAAGGACTATCGCATGCTCTCCACCCTATTCCAGCCCATCCTAACGTTATTGACCCCCACAGCCGCAACACCAACACTCAGAACATCTAGGATGAGCGCCTTCTTCCTTAATTTCATCGCCTCAGCCTCAGACATCTGGCCTGCTTCGACATACCTACGGCGCGCGTGGTGCGCTTTCGTGGACTGGTAGATATTGTTCCCAGCCGCGATAGTCGTGACGCACGCTAGTCCTACGTAAAGTAGCTTCTTTTTACGTAATTTCTCCTGCTTCCGACGTTCCTCGTCTGAGGAGTGGTAGGCGTCGCTTTCACTTTCACTGTCGTAGCCGTGGGTATCTCTTCGCTCGTGACTGCGTTGGCGGGCATAATCATTACGAAAGTTGCTGACGGGGACTATGTCAAGGTCTCTACGATCTGCCTCATGTCGGCGGATTATGCGACGTTCAGTAAGTACTTTGGAGGAATAATGAGTTTCAGGTTGACCTAGAGATGATTAGGACAGAAGCTGAAGAATACAAAAGTGTTCTGTAACGTACCTTGGTCAAACCTGACACGATGTTTCTCAGGGCTTGCAGAGCGGTCGGAAGGAGTATGCCCACTAGGCACCGAGGGAGCATATACGATTGCTGGTCGTGGCGACAAAGAACGATCTTTCTGGGGACTCCGTCGTCGCCTGATGTAGACTTCTTCTCGGGAGCTGGAAGGGTCACGTTCGCGACTGTCGTCTTTCAAACGAGGCGAGCTATTGATTAACGACTGGGCTACTGCTGTTGACTTATTAGAAACATCAAAATCAATTGAGCATGGGTTATTAGCTCACTAGTCTCGTTGAAGTTCGGCATCTTAGACCTGGGAGGGTAATGTTCGCGACTATTGTCTTTTGAACGAGGTGAGCTATTGATGAATGACTGGGCCACTGCTGTTGAAACAATTAGACATATAAACCCGGGTAAGTATGGCTTGTGAGCTCACTAGTCTCGTTGAAATCCGGCATCTTGGACATACAAACTTTCCAGTTCACAACAGTTGTTGAAAGTTCACACTGCAACGGAAACGCTTGATTAAGAGGAAAGAAGTAGTAGGGAGCCGCGAAGAGTAAATACAATAGAGTTGTACCGGTAGAGAGCGGGTCGGTGAGCCGTTGAGGCTATGTAGATCAACCGTTGTGCTGCGCAACATCTCTGTCTCATGTGTAGCCATTTCCAAGGCATGAAACAACAATAGTCCCTATGATCGTAGTTTGTACGGTGGGTAGGACCGAAGGAATAGTCCATTATAGGATCAAGGGATTTCTGTTGGTCCAAAGACGCGGCTCCTGCAATCCGAAACATGTCGCTAAATCCTTTGACACGTTTCGGACAACAAAGTTACAGAACTGTTTTACGTTCAAAATAAGACATAACAAGAACTAAAAATGTGCAAGAATTTAGTAGGATAATCAATAACACCAATTGCTTCTGGTCCTTGCGCATCTGACTGCTGGACTGAGTTGGCTGACCGTCGCAGTCGTAGACATTGTCACAATGCTGCTGCCTAGGCAGGTATTACTGACTTCCCAAAGCCTTGAATCATAACTTTCGTAGGATAAGTAGGTACCGCAAATGATATCATGCATGCATATGCTCGGAGTAAGAGGCCGCGTCTTTGCTAGGCAACAGCTTAAGGTAAAGGCACCCGCAATCTCACACGCTCTACAGAGCATCGGAGAGGTTGCAACGTCGTACAGCATGTCATCTCAGCAAGCCAAAGTCACAGACATGGATTCGAATGAAAGGATCTCCGGATCCCCAGCAGAGATCCAAGGAGCACGAACAAAGCGCATGTTGTTGCTCCCACAGTTATTTCATGAATGACTGCACAGTAGTTGTGCGGGGAGCTCTAGACTGAGCTTCGTAGCAGGCACGACGTACTCTCAGAGCTAAAAGAGCGTTTCGAGAAAAGCATGTTAAAGCCAGAACGCGGTTCAGAATGTGAGTAGATTCAGTCCTCGTTGTCAATGGCACAAGGAGCTAATGTTCCTAGGGATTTTCCACCATAGTCGCTATGACCACGAGTATGCAGGCGATTACCCTACAGGTGCAAGTGGCTGATCTGGGTCTAGGGCTCCCGATGGTGCTCCTTTCTATCGGCGTCTGATGCAATGAGGTCGGAGCTCGTACACGAGTTGCACGCTTCGAGAGCTGCTTTCCTACCAGGCCAAATTGATACAATCACTTGGGTTCGAAAGCTTTGCATCACAGAGCTTGCCGTCAGATAGTGTACAGACGAAATAGCCGCCCTTCAACAATCATAGCCATAGAGAGAGATATCATATGAATAAAAGTTGATATATCGATGATATGAAAAAGCTCTGGCTGATCTGAGCATGTGAAGAGCAACTGCAAAGTGTCGAAAGTTGCATCCAAGGCTCTTCGCGAAGCTGTAAAGTTCATTATCTTCCGTAACAATGCATTGGTTGTCTATATCGTACAATCAAAAGGCCAGCCATCCAGATTCCCACCTCTTCGGTTCTGTTCTAATTTTTCGGGTTACCGCTTATCGCAAGCCTGCCAATCTCCGTTCTTGAACCTCTCGTAAGGCCCTACTCCCACTAAGAAAAGTGACCAAGCCAATACCGACAGCTCCTGGAAGTGTTTGAAATAGATTCCAGGATGTGTAATACATGAAGAAAATGCCTTCCATTGCAACGATCGAAAGGAAGAATAGTGCGTGTGGGATTGGTGAATTGCCGAATGCTCTCGAAGCGTGATTGAGATTCGCCCCGAGGGAGACCCATGAGACTAGCAACGCAGGTAGGGCCACAAGTACAGCTGCCACAAATACTAGTGTAATTATCTTTGGCGGGCTCTTTGGGTTGGACTTGAAGATGTGATGAATCTCAGGGAGACTTCCGTAGCGCAAGGGCTTCTCCTGGGAAGGTTGTGGCGAGGTTGTATCTAGCTTAATGGATAGGTCGAAAGCTTTGCTTTTATACGGGTTTGAGGAACCGAAGGAGGCAATGATAAGAGAGGCTTCCAAAGGTTCTGGCGAGACCAGCAGTTGGGTCGGGATATCCTTCTGGCTCTAACTATGTTAGCGCTGGTAGCCTAAGCTTGACAATCTGTGCTTACCAATTCTATCTTTGCTTTCCCATTTTCTTTTACCTGAAAAGCAAGAGAGGTCTCCAAGTCGCTCTTCGGATCTCTGAGGTTGAGGAAGGCCTGGTGAGGACGTTTTGCCTTCTTGTTTTCTGAAGTTGTGAGCAAGATCTTGAGATTTTCAGAGGCTCCTAGTGAGATAGGCTTTGACAAAGGCTTGCTCTCTGTTAACCTATGTTGTACAACATTTAGCTTGTATAATACTTCTGGGTATTCATGCGAAATCTACTTCTCTTTGAGACCACCTCCGAGCCCCGAACCCTTGCCTTGCACTGAAACCGTAGCATCTTCAAATCCCCAGGAAGAAGCTGCTAGTACAGCTCCTGCAGCACATAGAAGTAGTATGGAATGCAGCAATTGGACCCGCATCGTGTAGTGGATGTCAAGAGGAAGCTCGTTTCCATCGAAGCTCGCCAAGTGTCAACTTCTGTGGCTTCGGGCCTACTATTTTCCGTGCCTACCAATATTGCAGATCAATTGAGAGCCCGACCTCATGCTCGATCGATTTTACTTTTACCCTAGCTTTTTGAGCTGATATCTTACATAGGGGCAGGAACCTCCCTCGCTCCTGCGGGAGCTATGGGGTGGGACTTTACGAGTGCGAAGCAGTCTCCCAGGAAGTGAAAGTCAATTAAACATGGCTAGTAGCCTCGCTTCGGGGCCCAGGAATTGCGTTTCTTTCTTCACCACAACTTCCCCGAAGCCACACAAGCTCTTCCTCCAATTAAGGCAACTGAAAAGGCTCCTCGCATGCTGCCAGTCTTCCAGCATCTATGCATTCTCATCGGGCAGCCAAGTCACCTTGAAAGCGCTCCAAATATTTCAAAGCGAATCGGCCTTGAATAGCACTAGCCTGAGTCTCGGCAAGTGATGGTACACACCTTTTACGTGTATCACCACCCATATGTAACACAGCATATGAGACACCGGCTGATTATCACATACTTTGTCACAGAGACGGGAGCCTATTCATTTGTCGCTGGTAACAACCTACAATCATGACTTTTGCACTGAAGCCCAGCCGAAAGGGCAGGCCTCCCAACAAGAAATTGAAGAAGAAAAAACATAGTGTAGGCATTCAGAGACTTCAGAAGGTCCTTGGCTCCGTCAATGCGGAGCACGAGGCAGAGATCAATCCGTCTACATCTACACCAGCAGGACTAGAAGAGAGCGACATCAGTCCTCCTCGAGACACCATACTCCGAGCAACTATCGACCGGTCCGGTCACGCTCCGACCATGTTAAGAAATGGAGGAACCCCTGCTTCAAGTGCTCCTCGAGAGACCTCTGGGCCTACGAGCCCTAGGGCACAAAGTTCAGCACTGGCTCCGGCAGGTTTCAATAATGATATGACCAACGGTAGAGGCTTTAGTAGGCTTTCAGGTCTGTCGCATCGGCCGCATCTCCTCTATTCCATGATAATGACTTGTTATGAACAGAACACCAAACAGTGGAAGCTATTGCCGCTTGTAAAGCAGCGACATCGATCCTCATAGAGATAGTAAACAGAGATTCGAACAACGGTTATGTCACGCCATATTCTGGTGGTGGGCTACAAAAATATGGGTTTCCCCACTCCAGCCCAATTACCTATGCTTCTCCATACTCTAATCCTGTTCCGAACGTCAATGTCACGCCATCACCCAGCCGTTCCACGAACGATGCCGGGAAAAGCTCCATTGATCCCGAGCGTCAGCCTCTGGATAGGACAAAGGTGAATGTCGACGTTTCCACTAAGAAGAGGAAGCCTCAGGAGCTACCCCTCCAAACTTGTGACTTTGCGGAAGGTGATTATCAAGCAAAGCGTAGAAAGCGCAACTCGAGTGTGCAATATTTGAGCCCCAATAACGGTTTCCACAAGAGAATTCCGACCGATGACAGCACACGTAGCCGTAAAAAGTTTGCTGAAGGGTCGAAACAGACATTGGACGAAGGTATTGATGAGCTGAAGGGCTCAACAGAGGAGAACGACAAAGTCTATACGACGACGCTAGAAGGAATTGACAGTTTCCTAACACAAGCGAAAGGGAGATTTCCAGGACCTGACTCTGATGATTCTGACAATGATGCCAATCACGTCAACGGAAATTGTGCTGAAAAGCAGTCTCACAATGGCGAGTCCACAATCTCGCCCCCGTCATCACCGAAGCCTGCAAATGGCCAGAACATGTCCAATATTCAGAACCTTTTGTTGCCAGGTGATCGCGATATTTTTGCAATCGTCGATCGTATTGTCACTGACATCTTGCCTTCCGAGAGCTCACACAGCCTTCTGCGTCAAGGAATACCGCACTTCAACTTCAGGGGCTCCCTGGAAGCACATCGGCTTGCTACTGAGCTGAAACGTCAGATCACGGTTTTGAATCCACAGAAAAATGTCATCATCTCGAAGGACTTGGGGCTCGCCATGTCCATGTTTTACAACCATCTCTCAAGTCGTGCTTTCAGTTGCTCGAAAATGGTCATCCCACCTCCCCAAGCGCAATCACCACTCGGTATGGCAACTCCGATGGCACAGCCTGGATTATTACCTATGAATTACCAACCGTTGCCGGCACACGTTTATCAACACGTGCCACCGCCTGCTACTTTTAACCAGACAGTATTACCATCTCAACCAGCGTCATTCATTACACATGGCGATGCAATACCGCCATCAACAATTCCTCTTAAGGGAAAGCTCAAAATTCGAACTTACGGGTTTCCGCCTGCACCCGGTACCGGCTCTGGACCAAAGAGGAGGCAGAGAAGTTAATATATCTATCAATGCGATTATAGAGCCAATGTAAAGAATGCATGACAATAGGTGCAATAGGACGCGTAACGGCATTTGGCGTTAGATACCCACTACATGCGAGGAAGAGGTTATTGGGATTTCAAGCTTATGATATGTGCTTACACAACATTTTCTACAGCCCTTTGAAAGAGTGCAATGTTTACCAATACTATAAACGAAGGCTAGACAAATGTAAGCATAACACAATTCTAGTATCGGAACAACAGGCTTCTTCTTATGATGTCACCGCTTGAGGACAAAGATCCCGGAACTAAGTGACATTCTCTCTCAGCGTTGCAAGCTTGGTCTCCCATATCAATCTTGCTATGCCACTGTTCGAATCGTACTTACGTCCCCTAGCTCAATCATCAAAGACATCCAGACTACCAAAGTCTTCTAGAAAGCTGAGGGTTTCCAGCACCTCCCCTGAGTCAGCTCGGAGCTCTCAGCTCTCTATGCTTTGCAATTTATGGCACCTTAGCCTCATTATTTGGAAGGTAACTGTGCTCCTACTTTGAGAGCAGTTACAAAGTTAGCTTTAGCCGTGACAGATAGCTTAGAAGTTCTGACATGAGAATTGGGAGGATTATCAATTCTAGGTATTGACGCGCATGTCATGTTCGCATGTCAGGTTCGCATGTTTTTCTGTGCTAATCTTCATGTGCTTTTGAAAGCCTTCGAGGTTGTCATCCGTGTAAGCAGTCAATGACCATGGCGACGGCAGCTTGCAGGCAGGGTCCAGACCTCCTCGCGTATCAAGGTCATAGCCTTCTTCAAATACGGTTGTTTAATGCAGCACAAGAATTACGACGCCTGCGTATCCTGCAAAGACTCGAGCCTCGCCATTTCCAAATTTGCATATATCCAACGATGAATCCGCTCTTAGTTTCGCAGCACGACAGAACCCCATTGCCAACCTTCCCGCAGGCATTTTCCGAGCTATTGCCACCACGAAGAGAATTGCTGGGCCTGTCCCTAGATCTTGCGTCGCCGATTATCCGATTGTTGTCGTCCTCTTGGATATCTTTCTCCGCAGTGAAGAACGTTCAGACGGATTCTCTCAAAACAAGTCGATTTTCTCAGCCATAACACCATACATCGCCTCGTAGATTCGACTGGGAAGCTAGTCTAGGATGGCAATATATAGAAGTCCTCTAAATTGATGAAACAGCGCCAAAGATATGTCTCGGTAAAAGCACGAGCTCAGATCCGTATTGAAGGGAGAACAGGCCGAAGCTCCAAAATATGCACTCCGAGTGACGATAGGGAGTGAAGTGGCCTAAGGAAAATGAAGAAAGGGGCAGTCGATGGGTAGGGGACTCAAAAAACCAGCACGTCAGACATTTCTAAAAGGTCGAGGTCATTGGGTCACTGAGGCCAGCATTTTCTGAAACTAAAATATCCGACGCTGTAATAAATTGTCAACGTCGGAGACTTCCGCTATTCTATCTTCTGGCTCACGGTCCTTCTTCGCCATCTATATATGCTCTTCCCATAGATTTGCCTGCGGCCGTGCTCGCTCCGATACGTTGCGATGGCGTCAGAGAGAGTGAAGCGGTGAACCTCCAACAGCCAAAATGACAAACACTTATCGTGGCACCACTCCTTTCACGGACCATGGTGGGGGCTGCCATGCCCCCGTATGTATCTAAGTGAGCGTGGATTTGTTGGGTGAGCGGAGTGAATATTTGTGCTGGCGAGTAGATGGATAGATGTTGTGGATTGCATTGTAGAGTATATTGTTTGGATATGGGACAGTCGAGGTTGCGGTATACCTACTCGTGGTGTATAAGTTGTTTTGCCGAAGGCTTAAATAATCAAACTACGATACGCCAAGGAATTTCCCAAAGGCTATCAATCTAAAACGTGCACCACAACAAGTCCGCTTTGCTCCCTCGCAATTGAAGTTCGGCGTACGCTATTGACATATAAGACTATAACAAAATCCCTTCATCAAGTGGGACACAAGTCAAGTTATGTAAGTCACGCGAGGATTCTACATTTTGTGTCAATTCGAACAAGATAAGCGCAGTCATACTGCAATATTTCTGAGATGAATGACTAGTTCATCAGCTATGAGTATGTATGTTGGTAATAGTGACAAACAAAGGAGTGTGATGACAACAATCGCAAATAAAGAAGGGTGTTAACAGATTATTATAACAGCGGATTGATAAATCCTGGAACAACAACAACAATAACAATAGTAAAATGTTCAAGCCCGCCTTTCCGTCTCCTGCACATCAGAACAGACAATATGAGCACCATCTCGCTGAAGAACGACCTCCGCGCTCAAATCAGCCTTATGACTAAGTCATTTCCTCTCTTGGCAGCTTCTCCCTTAAGCTGTTGCTGCTATCTCGGGGGAGTCGGGAGCGATGAGATCGGCGATGGTGTGCAAAAGCCTAGCGACAGCCGGGTTGTTGAGTCTGAGGTAGGCAGCTGAGAAAGCAGCTGGGTCTAGGCTAGCTGGCTTTGCAGGGTCGATGGTAATAGTTTGGTCTTCATGAAATCTACCAACCACTGCGTCGGAAGTCGTGCTGATATAGGTCCTCGGGCTTTTTGAATCCTGTACATCCTTTCCACCTTTGATTTTACATCCTAGGATAACGGGGGTACTATCTGGGAACTTTTTGATAATGCCGAAATCAAAAGTCTGTTCCTTCCCTTGCTTATTTATTAGACAAAGTCCGCCTATGCAAAAGAAAAATACTTACCTTGAGTGACCTCATTGCCGTCATCGCCGGAGCCGTCCCAGAGCACCGTTGTGCCTGACTTATCCCAGACCATGGGAAAGACCGTAAAGCTTTTGGACTCATTCTTTAAGATATAGTTGCGAAAGAAGATAGGAGCCATGATGAAGAACTATGAGGTATGAATTTTCAGCTTTCGGGTATAAGGTTGGTGTTTGTGTAGGATAATAGAGTTGCTTGGTGGGAAGAATGGGAGACATCGTCCGACTTCGACTGGCCTTATATATGTGTCGTGCTGCCCTTGATCGCTTGCTCTTCGAATGATTGTAGCTTACAGAATTCTTTCAGCTCTGATCAATTGTCGAGGCTTGCAGCGAGCACTTTCAGCTGTGATCAATTCTCGAGGCTTGCAGCGAGCACTTTCAGCTGTGATCAACCGTCGAGGCTTGCAGTGAGCACTTTCAGCTGTGATCAGCCGTCGAGGCTTGCATCGAGGGCATGTGGAATAGGTATTGAGGCTAGCGTATCCACGTGGTGTGGGTGGTGATGGTGAGCAAGTATCCACCAATCCAAAATCACACGTAGCGAGAACTACTAATGAAGGTGTTATCGTTTGCCGCACCCATTGACGATCTGATGATGATCAAGCTCTGAGAATGGTTATAAGCTACGTGTGAATTCGAGGGAGTCATGGTCTAGATCTTTCGAAGCACTGTTTAGGGTCCCATGACAGAGCACCTGGAACTGGAAGTCCGGTTCTCAGACAGTGATTGGGGGCCTGATGTAATCACACCACAGCTGTCGATAGATCAGGGCTGGTAAAATTAGTTGAATTCAGGGAAAGGTGAGTGAGTAGAAATTTGTGAGCTGATGGCAAATTCTGTGGCTTTTCTCAATGATTGGATCGACCAGAAAATTGCCCATGCTAATTCACTTCAGCATGGTGCGCAACCATATGCCACTACACTAGTACATGGAAGTTGGCCTTCATCTGAACGAAGTAGCACTTAAACAGAATTATGGTAAATAAACCCCCTTTTCAATAAAGTTGAATTGGGGGAATCATGAATTCTACCATGTTGTTGAGCTGGTGGTGAAACAGCTGGCAAAAGACGCTAACCTTGGTGGTACAAAGGTATCGCGAATGAACCGGCAGGTGTACAAAGCACCAAAGGTTCGAGATCTTTCACCCACAACATATTGAAGTGCAGAAGCCGTGCCAGCTCACTCCTTTACAGTCGATGACAGTTTCAGATCAGTAAAATGAAAAGAAAAAGCATGCAGAATGGTGGTGTAGAGCGACAATGCGTGAGTGCTTGATGGCAAGTGCTAGGACACAATCTGTGAATCAAATGATGACTTAACGCGAGCGGTCATTCTCTTTCCGCAGATGGGAAACCCCCGTTCGGCCCCAATGAAAACGTCTCCGCTGAATGACTTCCTTTTTCGACCTGTGGCTTACAGTGGCTGGCTGAAAAGCGGAGGTGCACGGCATTAACCGCGCAACTTTCTTACCCAAGCGATGTTGTAGCTTCTTCTGAATACAAAGGTTATGAGGACCAAGCCAAGGTGTTTGCTAAGACCAGTTTTGTAAGAGAACCGTCGAAGATGCACACTCGGGCTGTACAGGCCAAGAGCAGTTTCAGCGATGATCCCTAAGCGTCATTGAGGACTGACAGTCTAACCTGCTTGAACACCTTGATGATCCGTCCAGACGTCCTCAAGACGAACTACTGGGAAGTGGTCCACCACAGGATTAGAACCAAACTTTGGGCAATTATCCTATCAGTAACGCAAATAATTGATTAATCGTTCTCACAATAGAAAGGTTGCCTTTTCGGCAAGAAAAGATGTTGTTAGACTTAGGCTATCGAGCTGCTCTTTCCGCTATAAAGGTAGATTCTGTGCTATTCGATTGGCACAGAACGCGCTGCAAGGTTTCCTATCTTTCCTGCTGGAAATGAAGCTTTTCTACCGGTATGAGAGGTATCTGTAGGCGATTAACCACCCTGAGTAATTCAGTCTATGCCTTAGATTGAGATGTCTGGGCAGCTGCTTGCATAGGACCGGTCCAAGGAGTACACTAAGGTGTGATTGCCGACGCAAAGATCTCTAATTGGCTGCAGAACGAGCACGCCTTGTGCAGATGATTTCATTCAGCCCGCTACGGCCGTACGTGAATTGTCTCGAGCGGCTGCTAGTGATTCTGGAGCGCTGATCGCTGCGTTCGACGTCCTGAGTCTGGAAGGCCGTTGGCGAAAGGCGTTATTTACAGGAGGTGGAGTGCGGGGGCGTGAGCCAATAGCGGCCGTTTGTGGCGGATTCAGCTGCAGCCACATTCCGTTTTTGACAGCCGTCAAGAACGCTAAGGTCGCACTCTCTGAGCATCTCCCTAAATCTCATTGCTTTCACTGGGCTGGAAACATATCCCCTATCTTCCGGAGCCAAGGAAATATGTGATGAAGCATGTTGAGCACATTGTAGTTGACGAGACGGGCTAGTGATCCGTTCAAGAATTCCATCAAAATCGACGAAGCCATTCGCCATCAAGTCGTGGCTGACCATCTCTCGCTTTCCCATGCATGCTTCAGACTGACCAGTTGAAGTCCCGGTCGAAGTGTGTCCGGCATTAAAGACCCAGTATGCTGACCTCATCGGCTCTATTTTGGCAAAAATTGAAGTAGAGGATTGTTGATGTTTTCTGATAATGCGAGACTAGGTTGTGATAGCTGAAGAGATCTGCAATATGAGCTTGCTTTGGCGGTCTACTACGTATGATTATGCATTGTTTATGTTTTGATAATCCCTCTGGCCACTAGACCAATTTTAGGCCACTATCCCAATTCAATAGCGATGTAATGGTTGCTGAAGCGAAATGAATCTACCGTCCTCGCATAGGGTCCGGCTCAAGAGGTTCTAGAAATGCAATGCGTGCAATAACGTCATATCGTGTAAGTCTGAATTCCGTGGACAGTAACGAGTCATGATCTTCCAGTCTTGTTTGATGGTTCTGACAGGGTGCTTCAGGTGGTCAACGAGCGCGGCCGGAAAGAGCTCCGCCAGAACTGCTGGTTGGGCTAGCCGCTACCACTAGCACTACCTTATGGGCCGAAGCTGGTGCCGAGAAACGGTATAGACATGGTTGCGCATAAATCGCTCATGTCGCTATGGTTAGTGCTTACTAATATAGTATAGATATTATTATTACTAAATAATTATTATTATCTACCTACTATAGCTAATAAAATACTATTAGCTAGGATTTATAGTAGGGATATAATAGAAATTTTTAAATATTTTTTATCTACTAATATTTTTCTCTACTATATAGTAGTTACTGTAATAACTATAGTTAAAGATAAGTTAAGCTTCTTTAATAATCTATAATAATTTAGGATGTTGCTATTACTATTACTATTAACACCACTAAAATAATAAAGCTTAGAATCGCGATTTTTAGGTAATTTTCCCCTAGGGGGGGTAACACGCGGCCTGGGGGGATAGTGGGGCGTGCTAGGGGGGGTGCTAAGGGTGATGCTACCTACCTTAGGAGGAGCCCTGGATCCTAAATATTTTAAAAGTGGCGCTAAAATTAGTAAATTTTATATAAGACGTATTTCTCTGTAAAACTATTAATATTAGTAAGGTTTAAAACTATATTAGATAAAAAATATGTTAATATTATAACTATGTAGGAATAGAACTTTAAGTGCTACTATTTTATTACTAAAAGACATGTGCATACCATGTGCATACCATTTTTGGACCCCGGCCTTTGCCCGTAAGGTAAGCCAAGTACGCTACAGAGACTTTTTTTCTCGCTTGGTTCGCTTGGTCCTTCCGTCGGGTATGCTGGTGTCTTCAGATAGCGTCTCTGCGTTATAATCACGATATACCCAGTAGCATTTTCGGGAGAACTAAATTCCGATCGCATCCTACGTAGCACCCAAAGTTTCTACCGAATATTTTAAAAGGTGTTTCAAGGGAATGCTCATTCTTGGCATGCTGAAACTGTTAGCGCCAAACAAGACTTTTCGTGTCAATCTCTGTACTTCTAAGAGTTGGAGATTCTCTGCTTCAACAGCAGTGACGCGCCACACTACAACCAAGGTCATCGAACATGTGAGCTAGAAGTAAGCACGGAAGCCTCAATGCTTTCTACCACTTTCAGCAGAGTCCCCTAGGTGACTTTGACCCTCGCTCAGTACCATGACCAAACACTATATTCCCGCCCTGAAGAGCACCAAATATTACCTCTGAAACCATAATATGATAACCTTTGGAGGCCCCGAGATGCACTCTGAATCCTTAGTATTGTCCTCAATCCTGATTCTGCCTTTAAGATTCCTGGTATAGGCCTTGCTTTTACCAACACTCATTTGCCCTGCTATTTAATACCAATCGCACTGACATGCTTGACCAGATAGTGCTGGTTGGTTACCAATCTTGACGTTCCTTGAGAGTTGTGCGAGATACCTACATTGTTATGAGACTACGCTTTGCTGGCGTGTCGCCGCTGACCTGCTGAGTTCTAGGTTTTGACAGAGATTGATCCGCCATAGCAGGACACCAATTTATGCAGCTTCAGTTCGCCTTTCGTTTCATTCAAGAGTCGTCTTCGTTCCAAAAATAGAGTCCGCTGACCCTATTCACAACCATCGAATGAAATTCTCGTACGATCTCGCCCCCACGGCCCCTGCGGCGTGAGCGGCTGGAAGTACATTAGCCCAACGTCTCAATTGTATAATCTCCTCGCACCCTCGAATTCTCATCAATCCTACGTTAAAAATACTGGTAGCGCAAGACGTTCTAGCCTGAGCACCGACCTCGAGTACTCTCCGAAATAGTCTCCCCTCAGCCCTATCAACCGCCAGCCCACATTTCAACCCTTTCAATCGGCATCTTCAACATGGATATGGGCTTCGGTGTTCCTCCATCTCTCGCTCGGCGCATACACAGCCCCAGAAAACAGCAACAGCAGAACCCCGCCCCACCACCTACCTATCCCCCTCCTGTTTACCAAGACACCCACCCCTACGGCAGACACAATTCTCAGCAGCAGCCTTACTACCAGCAAAGCGGCTTTCCACCGCAGGGATACCCACAGCAAGATTTACCACCCCAGCAAGTGCAGCAGGGGATGCATTATCAACAACAGCCGAATGGCCCGCCACAGGGTTACTATGCGAATGACAATGGCTATAACCGCGGTGGGAGGGGAGGGGCTGATGCAGGATTATGCGCAGCTCTGGCGGCGAGTTTGGCTTGTTGTTGCTGCTTGGACTTTAGCCTCTTGTAAAGGAAGATTGGAAGGAGGGAGCGGGAGAGGGAGAGGGAGAGGAAATGGGCGCATCATAATCGTTGGTAGGGGCGAAAGACACTTTTTTTTCTCGAAGGACAAAAGATAATCAAATTTAGAGGCCTCTTCCCCAGATTGCGAACCGATGCGTCTCTTGACTTTGGCTGGCGGCAGAAATTTTGGGTCAGAACAGTGGCATTTTACCAATTGTAACAATGTTAGAAGCTCATTTAAGAGACTATGACCTCAAAATAATAGTCTATCTTACCAATTTATCTGTTTTTCATTTACCCCTGGATGTAACACTACAGGATCGTTGCACTTCTCTGATAACCTATTAATTGGCTATCCGTTCGTAAATGGTCTGACCATTAAGATATCGCCAGCATATTCGGTTTGGACCGCATGTAAGAGAATGTGGCATAAGTCATGCATTTAGAGCTAACACTTGATAATTCATTGCTGACAATATTCTAGATAATACCATTTTAGAGGTCTTCAATCCTTAATGATAGCTTTTTCGTACTTAATAAGTGTATGTTGAAACATATCGACTGCTTTGGACGAGCTTAAGAAATGTTGAACCCAACTTAAACCACTCCTTTATGTGCATGACTTAGGCTCCATTCTCTTAGCTTTTCCTCAAGAATATCCTCATTACCACGCGCAGATTTACGAGCTAAAGTTTAACAGTAGCCTACAATTGATAGTGAAGTGTAACGAATGTGATAACGAAGCTATTAGCTGTTTGATATTAGATAGAAATATTTCGTAGTGGTAGTGACAAGTATTTCAATGAAATAAAAGCATTACTTAGCCTATAAAGGCTACCCATTGCTAGATAAGCTAATTAATTTAGAAAAGGCATAGGATTACTCCATCTGTTCGCCCACCTGGTCAATGCACAAACATCCCAAGATCAAGTATTTCTAGGACGGAGGTGCAGGAGGGGCTGTGGTGGCTGGATGAAACCTGCATGTAGTCTGGGGTGCAAGATGCTAAGCCTAAGAATGGGGCTTCTTCAAACCTTGAGAAGAAGCCTTCTTATAGAATATGTTCTTGTCTGTTATTTGCTGGAGTTTCGATTACTGCCTCAGCCTTTTAGTCTTTCGCGGAGGAATGACATCTTTCTTTTGATTCCTGCGTCGTTTCGCGCCGGAATTGGATACCTGCGGTGATGGTGGTGGCTGGCTTTGTGTTGGCGTCGCAGTTCTACCCCGTGACATATCAACCGACTGGTTTGACCATGGCGCAGCCATGTTCGTTGAGCCACGCAGCATTTCGCTCCGCTCTGTGTCGACTGACATGCGAGTCTGTTCCGAACGATCTCTTGACGCAGTGACCGTTTGCAATCTACTGCTCGCTGCCGCTCTACTCTTTTTTGGCGTGTTGCCGCCTTGACCGTGGCTATAGAAAAATGGATCATATCTCAACCCCCTTTCTCCAGGTTCGTTTTTTAGCTTTTCGGCGAGGGTTTCAGCAGCATCTTGCAGTAGACCAAAGAGCTTGTCCGTTCCATAACTCACGAGAATCTTGCTGAAGAGCTTCACCACTGGCTCGCGGTCAAATTCCTCCCGTGGGATCCTAGCATATTCTCGAAACTCGAAACGTAGCGGGTAACCAGGTATAACAATGCGGTCTTCATCGAGTTGAACCGCACGATGAATGCGAACGAGGAGACCTTCCGTACTGGCTACCGCCGAGAAAAATCTGACCTCAGAAAAGAATTTCGCCGCATGTTGCGGCCCCGCATCATTGAAAAACTCGAACATGTTGTGTAATGCTTGACTTGCGTTGTTCAGGCTTTGATATAATGCCGTCAAGTCGGTGGTCACGGTCTGTGACCTTCTACCTTCGATAGTCAAAAAGTGAAAGGCTTTAGAGTCTCCACTTTCATCTAGTTTCTCGTAACAGGCGAGGCGCCGTGTTGCGTCAGGCATACTTTTCCATAGATCCATCGGTATCAACTCATCTCTCTTAAAACATACGGCAAGGGCAGGCTTAGGCTGTGTCAAGAACTTATGCCTCATTTTGTAGTCTAGCGTTGGCATTGGCGGACAACTCCAGGTTTCTTCCACACTATAATCAAGATGAGAGGGTCTTGTAGCGTCCTGGCCGTATATTAGACAATGGCGTGCAATGAAGCCCATCATTAGTGTTCGCTGAAAAAGTGCCACATGCGAACCATGCACGCAGGCAGCACGATCTAAGGTCCACAAGCGTTTGTAGGATTCCTTCTCCGCGGCAGTCTCTCTTAAGGTATATGGCTGTAGGTCAAAGTTGGCTGCATAGGGATCGGGGGTCTTGTTCTCCTTTGTATCGACATTACGGGCGTCGAGTCCGCTGAAAAATGTTTCGCTTGTTGGATTTATTCTTGCATACGCCATGGCGTTGGCTGGGTCTTCTATAAGAGCCTCGATAATGGCTGCAGCTTCTTCGTCCAACGGCGGCAAATATCCCCACTTCCGATTGAACGCTTCTTCCGGTTCTATGTTTTGTTGCTCAAGAGAAGATTCCTCGTCCGGGCTCTCGATGTCAACACCGCAGTCAATGAAACCTTGATTCATCCCTGGTAAAGCTTCAATTCTCTGCACAGGACGGTCAGGATGGCTGGGAACTGGACTCTGCGGCCAAGCTGGAGCTTTTGCAGATTTTCTTGCCTCTGTACCTTTGCGACGATTGTGCATGATTGACTCTGGATTATCTTCAAGAGGCTGAACTGCTTCCACGATAGCCTTTGACCGGAGACCAGTGCTGATACCGCCGGGAAGAGCCGAGGCAGATAAAGAGTCGTCTACGAGCTACAAGTGAAAGATTAGCCAAGGGATCAAAGGTTTCCATGGTCGATGTAGCTGCTTGCGGGCTATTATTGGGAGGAAGATGGACGGGATCTCACCTTCTTACCATGTCGGCGCCTTGCTTGGCTCATGCTCTCGGATTTATTCGGGGACTTTAACGCAGGTTTCCCCTTTTTGCAACGTGGAGGCATCGAAATCGAGTTCTATTGACTGCGTAGTGAAGATTAATATTGAAACTTTCGATCGATTGGGCTGGAGGGGATGGAGTGCAGCAAGCGTCAAACCTCTATCACAATGAGGGACAAGCCGAGTAGGCTTAAAGACGTATGGAAAAGTGAGGAGGGACAGGCGATAATGATTGTGTGAGAGAAGAGGCGAAGATAGTTGAGAGCTGGGGGGAAATGATTGGGGTCGATTGAAATCGCAGGTTGTCGTACAACCTCAGAACCAGCCTCGGCGAAGGCTCAGCGTTTCAAATCCAAGTCAAGCTGCACTTCTATATCAGGTAGTAGTAACAGTATCATTTATAGATCTTTTCGCGCGTTAAAGCCTAGCCTGACCTTTGTTATATGCAAGCTGAGTTGAAACAGGCGTAGTAGCGGGAGGGAGTGAGTTTCAGCGGTAGGATATGTAATGTGTTTCCAGTAGCGACAGACTGCCACATGTCCCACCCTAACACCGCAAATTATTTGCATAGAGTACATCATATTTGAATACCAGATTACCGCAAGCATATTATTAGCCTCCAGCCACCTTGAGGTGTCAGGTAATCCCTAGCGCCAAATGTTGTCAAACAAGCCTCCGAACCCCTAGCCGTTCCGTCCAGGTCGCGTGTTCATTTACCATAGCTTACAGTCCTGCCTAACGGGCTTCGAATTCGCGATGCCCACTGCAGACTCTTTCTCCTAGCTTCTAGAAGTCTTCGGCGGACAGCGTCATCAGGCTGGTCATCAACCTCTCCACTTACCGGGAATAAGCCTCCCATTTGCTTATGGGGACAGGTACGCTGCACCAGCGCGGCTCCTTTACTGAAGTAGTAAGGAGTGTTCGGGGAACCCCAGGCGGATTCATTATTCTCGGCGTCCGCAAAAGTCACACAAGGTGTTGATGGAGCTGGGTTAGGAAGTTCTTCTTGTGCTGAGGACTCCTCATGCGATTGCTGTGGTTCGATGATGAACGTCTCACGTCGCGACGCCGGCGTGTTGAATGTAAGGAATTCCATCGTTGGGGAGACTGTAGGCTTTACAGGAGTTGCGTTGCTCACTGGAACGAGGTTACCATTCAGGTTGGCCAGAGCTCGAGGCTCCATCGACTTGCGACGACGGCTGCCCCCTCGCGGAACCAGAGATGTATCGATGGCATAGTCGGCTTCGTCAAGCCATTTATCTTCCCGCTCGCAACTATTTCAGCGAATCAGTATAGTGTTCACTACATTTGCTTACTCGTCGACTTACTCTAAGACCCAACCAACGCCGACGCATAAGACTATGCCATTGCTAGCACGGACTTTCTCCAACGTCCGCTTACCGCCATCTTTGTAGACTACATGGGTGATACCCACCTTATTCGCCGACACTTCTTGGGACGATGCTTGTGGTGAAGCGCTGTCGTCATGCAAATCAGCTACACTGGCGCGTGAGTTCCACGACCATTGCTTAACGCAACGCGCTCCCATTTGGCCCAGGAGATCGACGAAGATGCCACTAGCGTCTGCGCCTTCACTTGTATGAACGTCGACATGGACCACCGCTCCCTTAAGAACATCAGGGACAACACCTTTGCGAACGGTACGACTAGGCGTTTCCGAGTCTAATTTCATAGAACTGTTTGGAGTTTGTGGCACAGCAGTGGCCTTCAATACTGGTGTATCTGGTTGCTCAATAAGATCATCTTGATCGTCGATATTGCCAGACTGTTTCCAAGATCGCATAACAGCTAACGGTCTACCAAATGAACGGCTACGTTGGCGAGGCACTTTCAAAGGGGAATCCTCATCTGAAGCTCGCAGTGGCACTTTCGAGACAGTATGAACCTCCCTTGGCTGCTGCACAACTGCCCTTGCTGGGGTAAAGACCTTGGCAGGAGTACAAGTCAAAGTGGGATCTTCCACATCTTGCTCTGCTCTGAGAATTTCTGGGTCGAGTGGCGCCTCATTCTCGTCGCCATACTCCTCTGATGCCTGAGAATCTTGACTCACTTCGAATGTAGCAAGTTCTCTTGGTTGTTCTGCTCCCACTTCATCATTGGGTTGATCTACCTGATTATGAAGGGCATCCATTTCATCATCGAAGAACGACGACTTAGCTGGGGTTATAGCTGGTATCTCGGAGAAGATCTGCTCCTCGGGAACAGTGGTACCAGTCCCTCCAAGTGAGAACACCCCACGGGCTTGACGGGATCGATGAGCAGCATTCAGTTCGTCGGGGCTGGTAGCATTCCATGAGGTAAACTTGTCTGCTAAAGGTGTGAATGAAAAACCAGCGTTGGAAGGTTGTTTTGGGTCTGGCATGATACTTGGAGTTCTGGCATCCTTGACAGAAGTTCCAAATTTTCTCACAGGGGTATAGTCAATCTCTTTCTGGGGAGATGCGAGCTCGTCTTCAGAGATTTCAGACTCCACGGAGATTCGTCTATATGCCGAAGACGCAGTTGAGAAGGCCAAACCCTTGACCATGGAGGGATGCTCTTGGGCCATTTCCTCCGCAACGCCTCCGTCAGGCGCGACAGAATCAGAGAAATCGTCTCGAATACTAAACTCGAAAGTTGCTGGTTCGCTGGTTGAAGGCTGTCCTAGTGCAGTACTTTCGACTGTTTCCTCCTGCTCCTGCGGGCTTGCAAGCAAGCACGATGGTTCACTTTCAGCTACGACTGGAGCATCTTCCCATTCTTGATTGATATCAGTAGGCATTGAGAAATGCTGATCTGAATGCTCGGCAATTGGTATAAGTGATTGAGAATCTTTACCAGCCTTGTGAGGTGATCCAACCACGTAGCCTTTCTTGGGTGAAGCTATTGGTCTCCTTGCAGGGGACTGGAGCAACGATGATTTGAGTGGAGACTGTGACGAGCCTAGCACAGGCTTGACAGAACTTTCTAGGAAGCCCTTTCTGGGCGACTCTTGCACCAAGGATGTCTTCATCGGAGTGCGAGAAGATAGAAGTACCGGCTGAGCAATGGCGTCCCCGAGAATTGCCTTCTTGGGAGGACTTCTCAATGCATCCTTGAAAGGTGACGCTGGAGGTCGTCGAGCCGGGCTTGCGGAGATACTTGAGGATGTGTTCTTTGCAGGTGATGCCGGCGCACTTTGCTGGTTGAAGTTCAACTTAGAGACGCTGCCAAAGCCTTTGATTGGACTCATTGGCCGCTTGGCCGGAGATTTGCTGAGAGCTCTGATCGAATTTCTCTCGCCAGCAAGTTCGTCTTCTGAACTAAGTTGGTCAGATCTGGCGACTTGGCTGATTTTCTTTGGTGAAAGCGGTGTATTCCCCACCTTCTCGCGGTCTTGAGTGCTTGAATCCTCTTGCACAACTTTCTTGACACGAGTAGACCCCCGAGCTGCGGCAGGCTTGCGGACCGGCTTAGCCTTGATCCCTGTAGTCTTCATGATAGACTTCTTGGGTACGACTGTTTCAATGGGTATGTTTTCTTTATCTGGCTCCTCGTCGAATTTGACCTTCTTCTTGGTTGCCGCTGCTGGGGGTTTGGGCGCAGTAGCAGCCGAAGGCTTCGCCGTATTTGCTCCTGCACGGCCACGAGTAGTCTTCTTCACAGGTTTCCGTCCCTCCTCATCTATAGTTTCCGTAGTTACTGGGTCGCTGGGGGGGTGTGCGACTTCCTTCTTGGGCCGTCCTCTTGTGGTTTTGTACGCAGCAGTCTTGGGCTCTTCCACGACAGCTGCTCTAGGGCGGCGCCCCCGTGTCTTCGGTGGCTCCGTAGCCTGTGGTTTTTCTTCTTCAACCATAGCAGCTTTCTTCTGCCGTCCTTTGGTCTTTGGAGCCTCAGTTTTTGGCTGCGCGAGAACAACTACGTCCTCAACTGACACTGGCACACCGGTTGTCTCAACTTCGTCCTCATCAGCTCTGGTCTTTCGTTTGCTTGCTTTGGCTGGCGCCGGGGTCTTCTTGGACTTGTCAACAACATCTTTCGAGGCCTTTGCCTTGGGCCGCTCGACAGCCGCCGTCTCCTCCATCACGTCCACGTCTTCATCATTGACCCTGGCCTTGCGCTTGCTTGTTCGAGCTGATATAGCTGCTTTCTTCTTCTCACCGGCAGCCTTCGTGGAAGCAGTTGTGATCTCTGTCGGGTTTTCCGCCTCCGTTCCATCTGTAGCTTTGGCACGGGCCCGCGTCGCACGCTTTGGGGGAGAGTCGGGCATATCGGCAGTCTTCTTGCGTTTAGTAGTTGTCGCAACCATGAGTGCAATTTACTGTAGGTGAAAGTTTACTCTAGTGACAAATTGAATGTTTGTTGACTAAAGGAGTGAATTGAGAAGAAGCTCAATGTTATTGTTTTCATTGATGGTTTCCCCACCGGATCACCATAGCAACGGCTAGCGCGTTGCGAGTGTGAGCATCGCAGGTAAATACTTTCACTTATGCTTCACAACACTGCCTTATGCTTGGCGTTAAACTATAGTATTTGACACTTCATTCTAACCAACAATGTCGCTAGCATATAATGCATGGCGTTCCCTCTGTAGGTCTAAGGACGGCTGAGCACGCCGTCAAACAAAACCTGACCCTCATTCGTGCTACTTAGCATCACCTTTGCATCAGGAACATGCTGGCAAGCATTTCAGACTAAGCTTCCTAGCATTTGCAGTGAACGTACCCCCCTGAGGCCTCCAAACCATCCAGGAATCATCGGGTAGATTCGAAAATGTATCTGTGTCAGCCCTTTCGGCAAACGTGGAATAGGTGCCATCCAGCTCTCCACATTGTAGAGCGGGCATAGGTGCACGCCGATTTCGACGGACTTGAGTCGAGATGAATATTGTTCAGGCATCTGGTTGAGGAAAATCGCTAGATTCATGGGTTCGTTAAAGCGGAAAGGTCTTTTCAAGAAGGTCTCGTCATATTCCGTCTTTACAGAAAAAGACACAAGGCGGAGGTTTTCGATGTTGCTATCAACGAATATTCTCTGGCCAAATCCGAAGTAATACGCCGAAAGATCGAATACCGGACCCAAATCACACTCATACTCCCAAAGTCCATCACAACTGAGGGTGTACCAGCAAGAAAGCACCGCTTGCCAGATCAGTCCGCGAACCTCAGTGGGAAGGTAACACAGCGTTCCCAATGATGGATTTATCTGCCGAGCTCGAGCAAACCAAGCCCATCTCTTCGTACGTTGAAGGATGGGGTCCGCAATGTAGCATTTGATGGTATTCAGGTCAAATGGTAGAGTTGCGACGAAGCTGGGATCTTGTACGACGAGCTCGCTGGTTTGTTCAAGGCGCATACCTTCCACGCGTTGGAGCACAGATAATCGTATTTTCTCTTAGTGTGAAGAGATAAGGTAAGTAGCAAAGAGAATGATAACTTTCCGAAGAATACTTTGGGGGTTGACAGAGAGGTTATAGAGTGCTTTGTGCGGTATTTTAATAAGTGACTGGGCCAGAGTAAGCAATGTTGAAGCCCCACATATATCTTATGTTCCAAGTGAAAAAATCGATGTTGTTGGGGTGTTTAAGCAATAGGTCAATAACACAAGTGGGGCAGAGAAGGAGCGATGGAATATTGCAGGGAGCTGCAGGACCATTACAAACGAAGGGAAGGAAGCTTCAGAACAGAGCTGTATGCGTTCCTGCAGTGATCCGGCGACCAGGATATGCGATGTGGCTTTCACACCAGAGTTTTCCGGTTCGACCATATTTTGTCTGGTGAGAGGGTTTCGAAAGCAGCGCAATCTGAAGCCTTGAGTCGATCGAAAAGCGTTCCCACTAGGACTACGCGAGCATGAGGGAGCTGCCTCAAAATTTGGTTTCTCAATACGTCGGCGGCACTCAGCACCTTTTCGATAAATTTTCTCGATTGGGTAAGGTATTGGAAGAAGGATCCTCGGTATCGATAGTCTTGCAAAGCATCTAGCGTGATCAACACTATATTGATAGTCTTCGGCAGTCGTTCAATTATCCTCACCCAACACAGTTCGACATTATGGCCATGACGAGGAGAGAGCAGAAGGCTGATTCGTCGAAGTTGAAGAGCCTGCTGTTGAGAAAGCTGATCAAGGAATAGGTCAAGGGAATCTCCGCATTCGAAGGCAAAGATATTGTTGCGCAGGTGCAAATCTTCCAGCTCGCCCTTCACAGCGTGAGAGATCAAGCGAGGCAGATGCTCATTAGACCACCCTGCATACTCGCGTTCTGCGTAGTCCTCACTAACTCTGATAGAATATGATTCAGGGCGAAAGACGCTGATTATGAAGTCCTTGAGGAGCATTAATGCCCCTGAGGGTAGCCACATTCGATATGTTCCTCCCACGTACCGAATTAGCTCTGAGCCTAGGTGTTGGACATTGAAAAATTGGGCTTTCAGCACTTCATGCCAAATTCGTTGGCGTACTTCAAAAGGCAATCTGTTGAGCTTCCCTAGTCCTGTTGACTGGGGGTTCTTTTGAAAGGATTGGTCAAGCATTTGCAGCACGGACTTCTGTGAAGATCCCTCCACATTGAGCATTTGACATATGAAATATCTCGTGGGTCCTGGGTCATCCAATTTCTCTTGCACCGCTTCTTGGCTGTTAATGAGTGTCGCAACATCGTTCGAAGCAACATTCGAGAGGTGTGATGAGCCAGCTCGGTATAGTGTTAGAGCTAAGGCGTTGGCCATTATGAGGATCTCTTAAGGCAAGGAAACAGTTATACCAAAGAGAATGAGCGTGGAGCTCTTCATGAACCAGAGTGTACTCAAGAGTTCTTGATGGAAAGGATGGTTTTATTATTGTGTGAGTCACTCTTCGTTCTTGTGACGAAGCGGCAATGGCAACACTCTTTAAGCGCTAGATCCCGCATGACTCGACACCAAATAATACAGCTTATTTAGGCATTTTTGTAAGTGTTTCAGTCTCTAAGCTGATGCACTCGCTCTCATCCTGGTTTGGAATATCATGTTACCGCCCCCCCTCGTCTCTATAATGTCCCGCTACCAAGAACGCCAGTTCAAGTGCCTGCTTTTCATTTAACCTGGGATCACAATACGTCGTATAATTAAGCCCCAAATCTCCCTCTGTTAAGCCCTCGCTACCACCCACACACTCTGTAACTGCCTCCCCAGTCAACTCCAAATGCACGCCTCCAAGAAAACTGCCTTCTTCTTTATGTATTCGCAAAGCACTGCCAACCTCACTCAAAATGCTACTAAATTGCCGAGTTTTCACGCCGGATGGGGTAGATTTAGTATTCCCATGCATGGGGTCGCATTGCCATACGACTACATGACCAGATTCTCGCACAGCGCGTATATGAGAGGCCAGAAGAGAGTCTATTTTGTGCTCTCCGTAGCGAGTTATCAGAACTACCTTCCCGATGGACTTTGAGGGGTTGACAATATCCAGGAGAGAAACTAAGTCAGAGGCCATCATAGTAGGTCCAATTTTGATGCCAATTGGGTTTTCAATACCCCGGAAATATTCAACATGGGCACCATCTAACTGACGCGTACGATCACCAATCCAGAGGAAATGGGCGGAGGTGTTGTACCACCCTTTGCCGTCACCAAAGACTTCTGAGAATTTCTTGGTACCGCCATTTCGTGGTATAGATGCAGGCAGCTGTGAAGGTTGGTATGATGAATGAGAGGGTGGATGCCGTAGCCGCCGGGTAAGACTTTGCTCATACTCTAGGAGAAGACCCTCGTGGCTTGTGTATATATCCACTGTTTCTAGGCCACTTGCCGGGCTATCAGCGCCGACCGTTTTCATGAACCGTAGACTATCGGTGATGCTATCGACGATGCGCGTATACTGAGCTTTAATCTTCTGGTCTTTCACGTGACCCAGCTCCCAGTCTAGTGGGGAATGAAGATCAGCAATACCTGATGCCAGTGATGCTCGTATATAGTTTAACGTAGAGGCAGAATGGAAGTATGCGGACACGAGGCGAGCCGGATCTGGTGTTCTCTCCTCCACATCATAGCCATTCAAAATATCACCTCGGAATGAAGGGATCTCCCTTCCCTCGTAGATTTCTGTTGGGCTAGATCTGGGTTTTGCATATTGCCCTGCCATTCTTGCAATGCGCACAACAGGCTTATAGGCACCATAGATGAGTACCAGGCTCATCTGAAGCAATAACTTAATTTTAGAATCAATGGCATTAGCTTCACAGTAATCAAAAAGTTCGGCACAGTCACCCCCTTGAAGCAGAAAGGCCTTGCCTAACGCCACTTCCTGCAAGCTCTTTCTGAGTTTAACAATCTCAGTAGGTGTTACTATTGGAGGAAGACACTCTAGTTTTGCAAGAGCGTTCTTGACTGCAACCCTGTCAGTGTAGACGACATCCTGCTTGATTGGCTTTGTTGTCCAGGAGGAAGGCGTCCATGCGGTAGATGAGCCGTTGCATTGTTGCTCCTGGTTAACTTTGAGCTCAGCGGCAGCTTCTCCTTCCTTACTGAGCTTGAGTTTTGGAGGCCCTGACGAGCCTTCGGCTTCTCTTTCCGCCATGTGCATGAATGAATTAGGGACCCAAGAATCGACAGGAAATCATCTAAGAAACAGTCTCAAAGGGAGAATAAAGTAGCAGTCATGGGCCAGAATTATCTTAGATTTCTCCAGAAATATCCAAAACCTCACTGAAAAGCAAAACTGAAAAAGTACAGTAGAATATGGAAATACTCATGTGGATTTAATGCAGATGTATACCAATTGAAATCCGAAAATTCCAACGGGCAACGCTAGTGCAGACTCGGCATTTTGTGAGTCGTACGCTATCTATAGCGCCCGACGGGTGTCGTCTAAGGAACCATAACCATCGTCTCTCGCGAGGGACAGAATTATTGGCACCCCTTGACAAAACGCCAGTCCTTTCAGCATAAAGTAGACCTGTAAGAAGTAACTTATTTTATATTCTTTACTTAGAATAATTTTAATTATACTAATTCTTATGATGTTTAAGTTAATTAGTAAATTTATTCCTATTATAAAGGAGAAGTTAAGGGTTTGTAAAGATTGGCTTTAAGCTGTAGGGGTGCCAATAATTTTGTCCCCCGCGTGCCTCTCCAGGCAGGCTTGTAGGGCTCAACTTAGCGCGAAGTAGGGGGTGCGCCCCAGAGCCGTCAATCTCTGAACAGCCAAATGGAAAGTGTCAATTCCATATTGTGACAACGCTTGGGATTTACAGATGAATAATTCCGTTCGTCTTGAAGACGCATGCCACTTCTTAGCTACTCGTTCTTACGAGACACCTCCAGTGGCTGCAATCCTGTCATTGCCTCCCTACAAGTCACAGTTTCTACAATCCTCTGTCGAAGGCGCTTTCTAGAGTCCAGTTCTGATTCGCACGAGCATATCAAGAGACGAGCACACAATCGAATTACATTTCAAAGCCTAATGCCTTCTCGAATGGAGTTACTGAAGCTGCACGAATCTGTCACGTTGTACCAGTCCAAGGCATTCTCCAGCGCAGAGGTGATTGGAGTACACTGTTGGGAAGCGATGGTCGCAGAGCCACCCCCAAGCGGCCTTCTCCTGGTGTACAGGGTCAACTTTTGCGGGTATCCGCTACTTAGAGCCTGCTAAATCTAATTTAGGTATACTTTGGGCCAATTGTTGAGGGGTTTAGCTCTCGATTTGTTCGGATCGACAGCCCAGTTCCGACTATTTGTAAATGAACTACTGGACTTTGTAGATGGATTGATACTAAGCCTTTCAAAAACAACCTTTTTATCCAGCAATTGCTTACCTCTGTAGGCCCGTATGCTTCTATCTTGTTTGCAACCTCACTATTCAACTCGCTGTCGTCTATTAAAGGTCAAACCCCTCATCATTACTACAAATTTCCGATGTCGTTTTTATTCCCGTGGTTGTCTACTATCTCATAAGATGTACTAAATCTGTACATGATCACAGTGAGGCTGATAATCATTGAAAGTAAGAAAATGATAAAACAGTGATATAAAACCTATTAAAGAGAAAACACCTCCATACAGTCCAGAGAGATTTTCACAAGATGCATGCATGATATAGTCGACTTGTAAGTAGCCAGGATCTAATCTGCAAATTATTGAAATTCGTGCCTAGACTAGAACAGTTGTTTCTGCGAGATTTCGCATGGACGTTGAACTTTGGAGGGCCTTACGATATCGTTCTCATCGTTAATGCGGTCCAGGATTGAGGGTTCGACTGCCACTGCCTTTACCATTGCATATCTACCTTTTATGCTCCTTGCTTGAATCACGTCTTGAACCATCCACCACTCCCGTCGCCAGCCTCGCCGTTGACAAAGACGGTACCCTCAAAGTCAGTCATCCTTAAGCCACTGGTGGCGTAAATCTCCGCATGAACAGTGTAGTGACCCTTCTTAAGCACCCAGTAGGGGATGAGTACGCTGTAGGACATCTGTACAGGTCCGCTCTTAGGTGGACATGTTGTGGTCCCATTCTGCGTAATCTCGAGTTTTTGTTGGAGGCACAGCGGACTCTCGACGCTTGGTCCTATCTTACCGTTGAGCGATACGGTGAGCTTGATGCGAGGTTCAGAACCTATATCGGACTTCAAGTTTCCGGTAAGTCGAAGGGTCATGTAGATTTCAGACGTAAATTCGTGGTCTGTGAGATAGTGGTGTTGCAGCTTTGGTTGGACTTACTCAACTGGAGGATTCGGAACGAGGTCGAGAGCCTCCATGACGAGTATGTCGTTGCTCGGGTCACCCACATAGTAAGCGGGAGAGTCTCCCGGGACCGGTTGTTGGTCGCTGAAAGAAGTCATCGATAGGGAAGTATCTCTTGTCGACTGGATGTATGTCTGGGAATCGATAAGGAAAGACAACACGGTAGAAGATAGAAGAGTCGACGACCAGGGTTAATTTGGGAATTGCATATCTACTGTGTCGTGACGGAATTTTATTACTGTATTCTTTGGAGGAGCCTGCTTTTGGGTACTAACCTGATTTAAAACAGAATGAGGCGTATGAATGTTGAAAGGAAGATTGTGTTACTGGGCAGATCGAAATGTTCTAACACACGGTCTCACTCACCTCCCTATATATATCCAGGCTCCCATAGTACGCGCCGAAACAAGTCTTTTAGCACGAGAGGAGTTCCCGGCCTCACTTTGCAACGTCGCCCTATGGCTGAGTGCAGATTCCCAGCTCTAAATGTGGTGCAATTGGCGTGTGCAAACCGGTTTTGAATGGAACATCAGACCAAATCGCATACAAATTCAAACATGCAATTGACCATCCTTCCCCCCCCCTTTTTCCTTTAGCTAAGCATTATTTATGCTCTGTAATTACCTAGGCCAAGATAAAATAATGTACGAATTTTCTTTGGATTTGTATGGCGGTTTTTGAGTTATTTCCGCTGATTCGATTGTGAGGTCTTGGCGCGATCTAGGTCTCGGGGTATGAATTGTGGTAACTACCCTCGCTAAATAGCCAAGGTTTTGCAATACTTTCTAGAACTTCTTGCAACAATCATAATTTGATCATCAGCTTCCCAGATGGCAGAGCCGCAGCCCTCAAGTGTGCAAGAAGGCATGGATCCCGAAGGGCTACCGGCGCCTGCGAGCGCTGAAGACCGCAAAGCAGCCGCCGCAATGTCCTCTCTTGAGACTCGTGGAGGAGACGAAGAAGCCGAGACCAAGAAGTCAAATAATAAGCAAATCGATCAAGAAGCACTAGTCAAAGCAATCAGCCGATTAGAGCTGGCGGACAAGGCGGCAAAGGTTGCAGCTGGGGAAAAGAGCCAGGGGGAGAAGGAGAAGGAGGAGAGGGAGAAGAGGGCGAAGGTCAAGGTGGATCAAGCAGATGTGAGCTTATTGGTCGATGAGTTGGACTTGAACAAAGTAAAAGCTACAGAGCTGTTGAAGGCACATGAGGGGGATGCGGTGAAGGCCATGAAAGCCTTTGTGAGGGCTTCGGCGTGAAACTTGCATAGCCTGCGAAAAGAGGATGGATCATAACGTGGCAATGTCAAGACTCATGAGCCAACTGCAAAGCTTGTCGGAGGACTCGGGAGGATGGCCTACTCAGTACCAACAAGGATACTCGTGCAATGGCTATGGGGGAGGACGGTCGGGGGGTGTGGCATGGGAGGACAACATTACGTGGCGACAGTTGAGCCACTTGGGCAAATCACGGAAATGCAACTGTTATGGGGAATGGCTATGCAAGAAAGAAAGTTCCAATGAAACAATAGATTTGAGCTGTTATGGCCTTCGCCTCCGACCTTCCAGCAAGCTTATCCTATAGTGGGTAAAGCAAGACCGAATATTCTTGACTTATGTATCCGTCCATACTCGGTAGTTCTACGAATCCATGACATGTCTCCTTTGGATCAAGTGTCACTGAATCGGCAACGCATAAAATTCTAAGCATAGATCAAATGACAATTACCGAGTATCCACCATGACGGTTTGGCTATCTAGCCATAGCACGAAACGGCCTCGTGCAGATGAAAGGATCACGTCCAAGGGGTCTCGTATTCCGTTATCAATGTCAAAAGATGCTGGATTGGCGACACGCTGGGATCTTCCAAATTCAAGTGTTGTTAACGAAGAATGAAAGCAACATAGCACTCATACGACTGGCGGGAGACAGGATCCACTCGTTGCGGAGGCCAATATAACCA
Source organism: Cladonia metacorallifera KoLRI002260 (assembly GCA_000482085.2). Taxonomy (NCBI): domain Eukaryota; kingdom Fungi; phylum Ascomycota; class Lecanoromycetes; order Lecanorales; family Cladoniaceae; genus Cladonia; species Cladonia metacorallifera. Next base: position 1,440,142 of record KI911109.1, read on the forward strand.
ACGGTGAGCCATTGAACGTCTCCTCGGTAATCAGGCTACACAATCCCCCCTTGGTTGAGCCTGAAGCTTGCCCATTGGGAATGAACGGCGTCGATGACAACCGCACTTAGCAAAGTCCAAACAATAAAAAGCTATATATAATGCTCCTCGTGCGGATGGTACCCATAAGTCGACGAAACGACGGGAGGGCAGGCTAATCCACCCAGCTTCTGGTCCAATCTCTGCCAGGCACTGGGGCTTCTCCAAATCTAAATTCCTGCTCTGCACCCTGTAGAACCCTCATGTCGGGCGGGTGTCTCCCCCGAAGTGGATCGGCCATCCCACACTAATGGGAGCCTCATGGCTTGACCTATCACGAATTGGCGTGATATCAGAGAGGTAGGGGTATTGCGTTCTTTTGCGGTCGTAGCGAAGCACTTGAATGCTTTCACCGTATCGTATAGTCCGTTAGCTATCCTTAGTTGCTTGGACCGTGGGGTCCGCAGGCAGCACCTGTGACTGTGGCTTGCCAAGAATGACTGTAGACAGATCAGCATAGAGAACGGAAGTGAGCTGCAGATGGTTGTACTTCTTCCGTAAAGCACGTAGCTGGTGACGAAAATGACAGGGATCCCAACCAATATGCCTGTCCACCTTTCATACTTTTAGCGAGGCATTGCGGTCTTTCGGAGATATTAGACAGCACCTTCTTGCGATAGTCTTGTAGCTGCCTATTGCATTGAACCCTGGAGAGCCGTTCTTGGTCCTTGAGGATCCACTTGGGGCGTACGGCCGCGAGCCCGCATTATTGATGAAAAGACGGCGTGGAGGGAGCAGAGACATAGGCATGCGTAGAGGTGGCAGCATTGTCATGCTGGCCAACCTATATATGCGCTTCTCAGTTTCCATTGAAACAGATGCTGGCCTTAATTATTGGCTACGGAGGTGCTCTGCTGTTCCCCCTAGAACTACTTAAGGTAAGCGCGCGGGCCGTCCAGGGAGTTTGGAGTGGCTTGAGACTAAAAACATCAACATCATCCCACCAACAACGAGACACGGAGAGCTACTTTGTGAATGCAGACACAACTGGGAATGATTTTCTCAATGGTCTAGGAGGACGGCGGAAAACTCCAACGTATTCGCGCTTTACGTTCATGTGTGAGACATAATCCTGTCACCACAGGGAAGTCTCCTTGACTTTTTGCGACTATTACCACACATCCATTGCATTTGGGCTTGTAGAATTGGGAGAAGTGCTCTGTAACAAAGTGCTGCTTGCTCGCGAGAGTCCAGTCCTTGGTTGGATTGCAGGCTTGCTCACATCTCTTGTAGAACAACACGATCCGCGCCAAGAAAAGCTTCAAAATGCCAAGACAATTGACGAGGAGGACAAAAACAGAGAGACGCTAGTTAAATACTCTCCGAAGTTCAAGGTTGCAACTTGAAGATACCCCAAAAAGGTTAGTGCATCAACACGATGTGTTGAAGGGACGAACGTTTACCAATACCTGAACATATTATCTGCTGCTACTTATTTTCTTACCTTTCCCATCACCTTTATCATCAACTGCAATTTAGTCTACGTTATTTCAGAGCTTATAACACAAGTGAGGTGTACGTAAATGTCAGCCTGTACTGCCTGCCTGCGTGCCTAATTGTTCCAATGCTCAATGCAATTAGCCATATTCAACCATGGGTAACGGCTTCTCACTTAGAGCTTGGCCATTTCCCACAACTACTGATCGAGTTTTCGGCTTGAAAAGTTGCTCTTGGCTTCATCAATGTGACAAATTTTCAGGGGCTACATTGTATAATTCGCAAGCACTACAACTTCAGTACAGTTTCAGCATTTGGCATAGTCCGGAGACTAAAGTACCAATCACCATGCGGCCGACGTTAGGTGCCCTGGTTGTCGCGATAGCACGTGCCCATGTTACATATGTTCAGTGGGTCTATTGGAGAATGAAGGCGTCGCTGGGGTAGAAATTTTCGAAGATCAGTAGGGCGCGCGAGGTATCTTCGACAACCAAAATTACCCTGCAGTCATGTTGCAAGAAGGGAACAAGGCTTCGAACGTCAGCCTAGTAATCGCTGCAAATGGGACCCAGGGTTTCAACCACTGCATCTACCCATATTGTGGGTAAGCTCAACTTCTAGATAACGGCCCTCCGCTTTTAAAAGTTGGCATGTTGTACGCAAATATTGGTTTTCACTTCCACGACAGCGCTCGAGAGAGTACTGCCTTGGTAGAATGAGCGAATATTGTATGTTCATATTTGGTAGAATGAATTTGTCACATCATTCCCGACCTCTGGGGCCCCATTGTCCACGTCCCTTTCATTCCTGAACATATTTATCGCCACTGCGCTGTAAGAAGATACGAAGAGTTGACATTGGAGTTCGAACTTCATCGCTGCCTTATTGCAACAGTGTGTGTACGGGGACTAGAAATCTTAGGACTACAGCGCATAGGGACTTTTGATGAGCGTTAGACGAAGAGAACATAACTGCGCCACGAGACAAATTTTGATCGCTGTAGCACCTCTATGAGCTTGTATGATATCGAGTTTAGACCCAATTCAAACAATCTAGATGCTCTCATATCGTTCATGTGGCTGCCGAAGCGGGAACGAAGACCCATGCGTACAGCCCTACAGGGCCAGTTACTAAAGGGCCCCAAACCCAGGCCCCTAGAGGACAAGTTTTGCGCCAAAAGCCCCCCGCTCCGGGGGCTAGTGTGTCGACGACCGGACTTCAGGGTTTCTCTAGGGGCCTATGGTTTTTAGGTCTTTACGATTGATAGGTGAACTCTTGTACCCGCTTGTGACTTGCAACCATCCAAGATCCTACTTGTCACCTCAGCTACATCATCCCCTAGCGAGATTTCAGCTTAGGGCACTCCTGCGTTGCGATTATGCTCTTCGCAATGCATTGGATGGTCGCCCAGGACTCCGTACAGCGCTACAATTGCAGTGCAGTGGCATGATAGCTCAAGGCCTGGAGACACGATCCAGTACTGTTTTTTTCGTCAACCATGGCCGATGAAGACCACAGCAACATTGGGATAACGTCAATCGTGCCCTATAGGCCTACTAGTAGAGAAGTCGTGCTGTAAGTCGGTCCCCACAAATCGCGGCCAACCAAAGATCTCACAGTTGCGAAGTCGTCATAATGATGCAGTAATCATCTACGACCCTCAGTCCAAGAAATTGGTACTCCGTAATGCGTCACAAGGCCAGCTAGATCTCACTGAGTGTCCTACATGTCATCAACCACTTCGACGAGAAGGAAGAGCAAGGAGTCGAGAGCAAAGCAGCCCGGTGCCGAGCCGAAGCACCGGCTTCGTTCACCCAGCATACTTCCGCTTACATCAGAGCTTGTATGGGTCGAGAGAATCTTCAGCTCCACCATCTCCACAACGGCGGCTTGTAGAGCCGGTGAGAGCTGAGGGAAGCTCGCCAAGGAGCCAACGTCAAGCTGCATACGTAGACAGTCCGCCAGCTTCTCCACCTCCTACACATGGCATAGCTCCCTCAGCTTTCAGCCCCGGATACTTCCAGAGTTGTTATGTCGTGGAAAAGGAGCTTGGTCGAGGCGGCAAGGGAGTGGTGCTCTTAGTAACCCACCTCATTGGTTAGATCCCAATCCGGAACTCAAGCTACAAGAAGTCTAACATCTACGTAGATGAGATTCCCATAGGCAAGTTTGCTTGCAAGAGGGTGCCTGTAGGCGATGATCGAGAATGGTTGAAAAGGGTGCTCGAAGAGGTGCAACTCCTTCAGTGGCTAAAACATAAGCATCTGGTGCAGTACCATCACGTTTGGCTGGAGGATGTGCAAATTTCGAAGTTCGGCCCAAGCGTTCCATGCGCTTTCATACTGCAGCAGTATTGCAACGGCGGAGACCTCCATGACTACGTGATTCATCCTGTAGAGACATCTGCTTCTACCCAACAACTTAAGGAGCGCGCTAGACGCCGCTCAAAGAACATAATTGAGCCACCACAAGATCTCCGCGGCAGAAAGCTACAATTCGACGAGATCTATTCCATTTTCAAAGGCATAGTCTCAGGACTCAACCACTTGCACGTCAACGGCTACATTCATCGTGATTTGAAACCGAGCAATTGTCTACTCCACGATGATGGGGAGGGCTTGACAGTGCTTGTCAGTGATTTTGGCGAAGCCCAGGTCGAAGACATGGTTCGTAAATCGACGGGCGCCACGGGGACTATATCCTACTGCGCACCAGAGGTGTTACGCCGTCAGCCATCAGGTGCTTTGGGGAATTTTACTAAAAAGAGTGACATATTCTCTCTAGGCATGATACTTTACTTCCTATGTTTTGCCCGTCTACCTTATCGCAGCGCAGACATATTGCACGAAGAAAACGAGGATTTGGATCAGCTGAGGGAGGAAATTACAGGATGGGAAGGGCTCCACTCGGAAAGAAGACTCCGCCCTGACCTCCCTGAACAGCTTTACACATTTCTTCGTCGGCTTCTCTCCCTTGATGCCAATGACAGGCCTAGCGCCGAAGATATACTACTCAGTATTAAAACCAACTCAGGCCTTGACGGAATCTCAGACAGTAGACCTAGATCAGGAGGTCACATGTATGAGGACCTTCGAAGTGATCCTAGAATATCCCCTGTCCATAGCCCCAAGCTGGCTCCCATCCGAAAGATGTCCACTGGTTATGGACGCTCCAACGGACCTGGGAACCCGCGACTTCCGTCATTCCCAAGGGAGCGTAGACGTTCAACAAGCCCTATTCAATCAAACGAAGACGAAGACGAAGTTGGGCCTACTAGCCCTGGAGGCAGCAGCCTTGTAGTGCGAGAGCGAGAGATATTCCCTTCTCCTACGAAGATCCCCGAATATCCTCAATTGCCCGCTCCACCAACCTCGCGTGCTACCTCAAGACTACAAGACCTACTGAAGGCTTTCCAAAGTCCAGCTACCCAACACACCTTAAAGATTGCGTTTCTGATACTCAAGATAGCATCAGTCACCACATGGTGTTCACCAATGGCCGTGAGCACCACTGTGGCGTATCCATTGCTGCTCTTAGCTGCACTTGATGTCGTTTTTCCTGGGCCGCACCTGGCGATCTCGATTACTCTTCTACTTTTACATGCCGCAGTCATTCTAGCGACGGCGAAAATGCACGTGCTTTGTGTGTCAGGAAGGAATATATGGACCGAGATGTGACAATAGATACCCAGAATAGCGTGATGAACAAAAGCAAAGTTTGCGTGCTACACTCCATACGCCATCGTTATGGTCGTCTCAGATTATATACACAGCATGTCTTCGTGCATTAATCATCATCATCTACTTCCTCAACCCTGTCTTCCAATCTCCCTTCCCTAACAGCCTGCTCAACTGGATTCACCACGTTCATGACCCCAGTAGCCTTTAACCTTTCAAATAGTACAAACAACTTCTCCGCCTCCCTCTCTTTCTCCTCATCCGTCATCTCCGGCAATACATCTTCAGGCTCCATGTCCCTCCTCTGTCCTGTAATAGGATTAATCTCTTGCCCATCCACCTTCGTCATCTTCTCCCCCGGATCCTCCACTTCCCCTCCCTCACTATTTAGCGTCCCTTCCGGAACAGGTAGACTGTGCGTCATCAAGTAGCCGGCGGCGAAGCCATAGCCTACATTCCGTACAAAGGTCGTGGCGTCTTTGTTTGAAAGTTCGAAAAGCAGACTGGATATGCCTTCCCGAAGATTGGGGGCAATGGGGGAGGTGGAGAGGCGTAGGAGGTGAGAAGCAAGGGAGTTAGTTTTGCCTAGAGGTTGAGCACGTTCAGAATTGGAGGGGAGCAGTTTGGTCTGTAGGGTTGACTTGATGGGTGCTGGTGCTAGTTCGTAGATTCGCCGGATGAGGGTTACCAGTGGTACTGCAGTTTCCAGTTGGTCTTCTCTGAGTGTGCGGACGGCGGAATCAAGGATACTAATCAGGCGAAGGTGGTTCTCGTTCGGGTACTCTTTAGGGAAGAGGGGAGTGTGGCCTTCAGAGTCGGGCTCGCCTGGGAGGTTGAGGCTTATCAGAGCGTTGATTAGTTGGGTTACAGGGGGTTGTAGAGGCTGAGTTTCGAGTTCTATGTGGTTTAAGATCTCTAATATTGGCTTGATTGTGTCAGAAAAGATCGCAGTGTGGCTTGGATAGTATTGATTTAGGTTGAACAGCAGTTTCAGGGTCTCAGTCAGGGCGTTGGCGTTGAGAGTTGGCAGAGGACGGGATGGTGAGCTGTTTGCTGCTGACTGGGAATGGTTATTGATGGCATGGGAACTAATATTCTGCTATTTGTGAGCAACGAAGTGCGCCCATGACTAGGGTATTGCAGGTCATAGTACCGTATGTATCTTGTAGGCGAGATTATCGTCTTTGAACAGCTTGTGAAAATCGAACTTCGTATCGTACGTTAAGAGGAAAAGGATTCGCGAGCCAAGCAGTTCATCCTCCAAGCTATTCTATCGCATCGTTAGTTAGCTCTCGTAGAGAACCAAGGACACAATTCACATTTAGTACTCTAGCCACATTGTGGGCATAGCCAAGGTCGACAAAATATTGGCGAGTCTTGCTCTCCAATAGTAGTACGTTGGCAAGACATTTTAAGGCTACATGGGATACCTCGACAGTTGACTTCGAGTGTTCGTCTTCAGAGTCTTCGCGGAAAGCATAGTAGCACAGAACCTCAATTTCCTAAAGACACTGGGTCAGGAACGGTAAATATCTCGAGTCCATTGTCATCCGTTTGTGCCTCGTACATTTTCAGTAAATGGTGCAGCATCTGCCGCGGAGGTTATTCGGGATTTGAGGGAAGTCAACAACTGAAGCTTGGCTATATTCAAGATTTATCAGGAATTCCTCCAACAAGATCTGATCATTTATTATCTTACCAGGTTGAAGTAGGGTTTTCTTATTTCTATCTGTCTTCAGCGCACGTAGTAAATTCGCAATTTCAGGTTTGTGTCCTGTAAATTGCACTCTCTGTCAGAGCTCATGTAAAGGGATCCAATGACACAGCTAACTGACCAGTGCTCATCGTTGCTTGCCTACTGTCATGCTGAGGACAACTCGACTGTGGAATTCCTCAAAGACTGTCCTTGGACATGGCGCAAATAACGGAATTAATTCCTGGAATTGCTGACTAATCGAAAGTTCATTGGCGGGTAGGTTTTCAATCTATGGGTGCACGCGTTTTTCGTGTTTGGCGTAGCAAACTGTCAGGGCAGGCGCCGTCAACGAGTCTGCTTGCATCCCCCTTTCTCCTTGACTGCTATAACACACGAGACACACCAGGCCGAGCTGTGAAAATGCTTCAATGGCAATTTGCTTGACCCAAATCAATCATGGTTAGCTTTGGTTCAGGGCTGGCTACAATTACCGCACGCCCTCCCACGCCGCCCAAAGAGAGCGCAACCAAGCTTTCAAATGCCAATTTGACTACTTTCTCCCTCAATGCACTTGACCGCCCTCTACTCGACACGCCTGAGGAGTCACCAGCATCGTCCGCAGAGTATTTCAAGGGATCCTTGGGGAAAGCCCAAAAGAGAGTCGGCTTCTCCCCATGGACCGAATACCACAGACCGCTGAGCAATAGCGGCAAGGACTCGGACTCTGAAAGCCAGATCCGACGCCTACGACCCTCGAAAGAGTGCAAATCGTCAAACAAGTCCATCTTGAAGATCTCTAGCGACCACGCCATGGTAGCACCAAATGACGAATTGCAGGTATTCGATCAAGATAGCCCGCCAGCTATGCTTCGCTCTACCACTCTTCACTTGGCATCGACATCACGATCATCTCGACTGGACGCCTACTCGACTCTACTGGCATGTTTAAGCGCATATGATGACATTCCGGACCTACAAGAGTTGTCCGAGAAGATTGTTGAGATTACTGGCTACATTCGGCGCGACATCACCAGCAAGATCTCTGATGAAGGACCATTGGACATACAACTCGCTACTCAAGCTCTAAAAGTGCTTACGGTCTTTGTCTGCACTCCCGCCATGGCAAAATATATTCCAGAAGACTTCTGTTTATTCTTCCTCGAGCGCTCTATCTCATGCATTGAAGATGTAGGATCACCAAAAATACTTGTCTCACACTATATGCAGCTCCTTGAGAAGCAAAAGCTCGGGTCAAAGCATATGACTACAGAACGCGTCAACAGGCTTCTTACGGTTTTGGAAGGGATAACAAAACGAATCAAGAGTAATCGCATTGTCGGGCACCGACTCATGATATACCAGCGCTTACTTACCCAAGCGAAGACTGTGATGGTCTCAAGGACAAGGGACTGGATCGACCATCTTATAGGAGGTATGCTTAGTACGATCAAGGATATTCGCGCACGTGCGATCAGCTTCGGTATGGACGCTGGTCTTCTGCTCGGAACAACTAGCTCAGTGACTCACGCGTGCCTCGAGATCTTCAATGGTGCACTTCCAGAGGGCAAAAAAGTTATAGAGTACTTGGCCATGCGCCTAATAGAGATGTTGAAGTCCAAAGAAGATGGCGTCCATGTACCTCAAATATGGAGTGTCGTGATTCTCTTTCTTCGAAGCCGCCGTCGTCAACTTGAACGCTGGGAGCATATCAAGATATGGATTGAGCTGATCCAGAAGTGCTTCAATTCCAGTGACGCACAGATTAAGTTCCAAGCCAATATCGCGTGGAATCGCCTCATATTCGCCGTTAACCTTGACACTTCGACATGCGAATCAATGGTCAAAATGCTTCGACAACCTATTGTATCTACCCTGGAGCGCAAAGACAGCGACAAAAACTCAAAACAGGCAAAACAGATTGCTCGGTCGTCGTATTGTACGCTCTTATACTACGCCTTTCGACCGGCTTCGGGACATGTCCAGCTCGATAAATACTGGGACTTTTATGTGGCTCAAGTCCTGCCTAGTTGCTTCGTGGCTAGCAAAACCGAAGTCGAGTATGCTTGCAACATCTTAATAGCCCTCTTCGCCGGCCATGGTAAGCCAAAGCTATGGGAGGAGAACAGGGCCAATGTGAACGGACCAGTGAAGCCGGAAGAGCTGCCATGCCTTGATTCCAAATGGGTCCGCCTGAAGACGTCCAGCATTCTACAGATCTTTGAGAAGCTGTTTGCTGTCGCTGATTGGTCAATCCACGAAGACCAAGAAGACCCACTCATGCTGGCTTGGCGGTGCTTTATGACAGCTTTAGGCAATGCTGGTAGTAAGGAGGTGAAGGTTTCCATGGATTCGATGAATTCTATTGCACAAGTTTTTAATACGATGAAGCATTTATTAGACCAAGACCGCCTACGAAAGTCCGGAACGGCTATAGTAAAGCAGCCAAATTCCTTCAAGAAGGTCAAATACCTCCTTACTGAGGCGGTAGCGAAGATTGGATATATTCCATTCATGGAGCCACGCATTACCATGACTTCGCAGAATGCCTTCGAAGCCTCAGAAACGCCCTCAAGTCGCTCCAGTCGAGACTCCAGCTCGCTAAACTCCCCAGCAAACCATCTACTTAGCCTTCTACTCACGAGTGTGCGGGACGAACAGATTGACTCTAGCTACATAGACACGATCAAAGCTGTGATGCAGATACCGTTGCAATCAGCTACCACGAGACGGACACAGCTCGCTGCGCTTCGCAATTTCGCACGTCTGCTAACTATAGACAACACTTTCAACACGAAAGCATGTATCATTTTCTGGAAGCTCCTTGCAGAAGCCGCTACCTTGGCCCTGAAACTATCTCCACATAGTGACCCTCACGATTCCAGTCCTCAGTACCCAGGCCATGATTACAGGGAAGCTGTAAAATTGCTAGAGCTGGGTATTCATTACATGTCGGTCGACGTTCCAACCTGGTGTGAACTACACGATTGTATCGCCAGTGCTCTGCGTGGAGAGATCGGTAACGAGGGCATCATTCTGATCATGACTGAGCCCCTGGCGGGGACGGTTTGCAAAGAGGTCAAAACTCGTGACGACAATTTGCTTGCTTTCTCTTTACCAGTCATAAAGACGGCATATTGGCCGCAGTCGGCTCATCTGATGGAGCGTGCTCAAAAGTTGCTCTGGGGTGTTGTGCATGCGCCCCACAGAGGAACGTCTGTGGATCCATTCGATAACCTTTACTCACTGATAGACGCTTTGCTCATCAGCGCCTATGTCAAGGTTCCAGGTCTTCCAAGCCAACTTCTGGACGAACTCCTTTCAACTGTTACGCAAGTGATCAAGTCCTCTCCGTCGGTACTCCATAGTAGCATCCTTAGCCGCATCCAGCATGGCCTTGCTGTCTGGATTGAGGATGCGCAGGGACTTCTGGGCAAATCGCGGTCTCAGATTTCCGCAAACTGGCCCCACGTAAGTTTCCTCACAACTCTGTGAATGCCACTAATTTGTCTCTTCCAGGTCCAAGAAATGTGGCAAACAGTGATGACAGCAATCCAAAACCTCCCCGCTTTCTCAACAAGTACACTGTCAAAGCATCAACGTCTCTTGTTGTCTAGCTTAAGGAGCCGGCACAGGTCAATCGCGAATGACTCTTTAGAGATGTGGAATCGCACCTTTGGCTGTGCGGAATCTTTGGAGTATCCTGACGAATTGCGTACGCTTTTAACAAAGCTGCAGCCTGTCACTGAGTTGGTTTTACCGACTTTTCCAGATACTGAAGGTGACGAGGTGAGGAAGCTACTCATCTTCCCAATAATCTCAAGGCTTACCAGTTGAAGGTCACGTCATATTCCATTAACTTTGTTGAGTCTGAAGAAAGCGGAGAGGACGCTTCAGCACTACGCCTGCCAATGACCAAAGCACCATCACCACTTGCTAAGAAACCCTTGAGAAGTATCCCTCACAGTCCAAGCCCACAACCACCAGGTATCAGAGAAGCGCCCCAACCGGCGAAACGAGCCGTCAGAATAACGCCAAAAGAACGGCTTCGTCATGGGGATCCTAGGATACGGTTTGCTGCCGTTGAATCTTCGCCATTAGCGCCTGAGGCCGTCGACTCGCAGCACTTGACAGATCGACAGAAAGAAGTCAAGGAACGTCAGACTTGCGAAGCAGCTGCAATGTTCCCGGAAATAAGGTCAACGTCCAGAAGTAGTTCTCATCCAGTAGAATACCATCTGCCGAAGCTCGTCTTGAAGCCTTCCACGAAACAGGTCAGGAGATCAACTGTAGACGACGACACAAGCCCCATATTACCTCCTGATATCCTCATGAATGACTTCCTTGGCTCCTCTCCAACACCTAGCTCTAGCAAGAAAGGGAAAGACCAACGCTACGATGATGAGTGTCCATCATCTCCTCCCTATATTCAGCCTCAGTCGAACCAGATCCATGATATCGATATGGATCTGAATATTGGTGACATCGTGGATTCAACGACTGGGGAAAACCATGAGCACGGGACTGCCAACACGAACGCCGAGTTGACCATCATGAAGGGCTCATTTGAGGCTAACGGCGAACGGGAAGTCATTACTGAGGTCTCAAGCCTATTGAATGGGCATATAGAAGCTCCTGCATCGAATGCGGCCCATGTACTGCCCGACGAGCGTATCCTTTCTGACCAAGATGTCTTCGTTGACGCTCCTGCCGATCCTATAGCGGAGCAGTCTATGAGTGAGCCTGAAGTTAGCCGTGTCACGGATTCTTTTCAAAGTCAGAATCATTCTCAGTCCGCAACAGAAGATGACCAGGCTGCTGCACAACTGATTGGTGAGATGCAACGAGCTTCTTCACAGCAGGAGGTAGCAACAGAGGATACGATAAGATCACGATCGAGGACTAGCCGAAAAAGGAAGAGTATATTCGACCACCCACCGAGCGCGATTAAAAAGGCAAGGCGTACTTCAGGTCCTCCGGCTGGTCATAATACCGTTGCATCCACATGGCCAGGAGTCGCTGTTGCTGACTGTGTTATGATTGATGTGCGTGAAGTTGAAGGGCGCCAGGAGGCCATCCCGCATATTAAAAGGGAAGGCTCGCCATCACCTTCTATTATTACCGCGACCCAGTTTGAACAGGAAACTGCGTCGAGTCGTAGGCAATCCGGAAGGCCACGGAGAACTTCGAGAGTGGGTCAGCTCATTCAAGAGACACCATCAATCCGGAAAAGCCCACGCGAGATCCCTGTCAAAATAGAGCCAGGTGTGGATGTCGAGACGACACCCATGCCATACGGCACGCGTAGATCATCACGTCTCACCGAGACGTCCACGAGACAAGGTCTCAGGTCAACTGATGATTTCCAGAAGATCGACCCGGCTCTGAGCGAGTCTCATGACAATTCCAATACAAATTCGTCGAAGACCAGCAAGTTAGGCGGACGACGCCAACGGCGTAGCCATGAGGTATCACAGGATCAAGAATCTAGCCTTGTTACAGATTCTCCAGCCCCCTTTGTCAACGATAACGGGGTTGAGATAGAAGTAGATGAAACTAGGGCAGCAAAATCTGACAATCGACAGGCGAGAAGAGTGTCGCAGCCTCAAAGGGATCAATTGTCTCTGCCCAATCAACCCTCAGATGGGCTTCAATCAGGACCAGAGGCTGCCTTGGAGGCACGAAACGACGTCCCTACGGCACAGTGGATCCTCCAAGGTTTCAAAGACTTGCTTCAAAATGTCAAACGAGTCGCACTTGGGCCTGAGGAGGAACGGGCTATGGTTGGCATTCTTTTCGAGTCGGTCAAAGAAGTCCACGAGGCAGGACGGCGCAACGGGGCCACGTAAGATGAGCGTTACAGCATGCATTCCTTGCAGTCAGGATCCGTTTCAGTATGTTTCACAGCATAGGGCGTTGGCAATTCTTGGGGTATCATTATGTCAAGACTAAGCGGAGGCAAAAGTACCTACAGACGCGTGTATGATGCAGTACAAAAGTAAGGTATTTTATCATCAGAAAGGGAGATAAGTTCCTCCCATGGGATTACGTGCATAAGCTGCATAAGCTGTATAAGGTGCATCGCGACTGTAAGCTGGTTGGCGGGGCGACCTCTAGGGCGGTGAGCGTAAACGGGTAGCGAGCCCCTGCATAAAGCGAGTGTTTCAGGTATCCCACCTGGTCTTGGCGACCAAAATTCCGGCCATCCAGCGCTAATGGTCACTATTCACACTGACTTGTTTTAGTGGGGTCGCTGCTTCTTTCCATTCCTACAATTACTACCTTCTTAGATGCAATTCTATCAATTTTCACCTCCATTCTCCCCTCATCATCAATTTACATCACCATCACAACATGGACCGTCCAAAGAAACCCTCTGCCATACCAGTCTCCCCCACTATCCCCACTCCAAATGTATCAATCTCGCAAGACAACTCTCGGGTTACCGCCAGCCTACCTACAGGCGAATCGGTCGAGGTACTTCTGTATGGCGCCACCGTGATCTCCTGGAAATGCAAGGGCAAGGAGAATCTCTTCCTTAGCTCCAAGGCTCACCTGGACGGCTCTAAGCCTGTAAGGGGAGGTATCCCGCTTGTCTTTCCTGTAAGTGGACTCTTGAGTCCATTCCGTCTCACTGCGTGATGATGTAAAAAAGCATTTCGACTGCTGATACCTCCATTCAGGTCTTTGGCCCACCACCAGCAAATCACGCAACGACCGGCTTGCCGCAGCATGGCTTCGCGCGAATCTCGAAATGGGAGTACCTTGGCAAGTCATCGTCCGAGTCCTCGGCAACACCCAGCAATACCGGGGATGCTTCAGTAAAGCTCGATTTTGGCCTTTCGAATACGATGTTGGAGAATATTCCGTCTGAGTGGAAGAAGTACCAATTCGGCATTACATACTCTGTGACATTGAACAAAGAAGACCTGGAGACCAGCCTGGCAATCAGAAATACAGGACCAACAGATTGGGAATTTCACACATTGTTTCACACTTATTTGGCTGTCGATGTAAGCTTCCATGCCCATCGCCATAGTTGGGAAGGATTGGGACAACTCGACGTAGCACATTACTGACGTACAATTGCTGTACAGAACATCTCGCAAGTCTCGATCACAGGACTTGAGTCGACCTCTTATAAAGACAAGACACAAGGAGGCAAGGAAGTGCAGGGTACCTCTGGACCAATCACGATTGCGGGCGAAGTCGATCGCAATTACTCCTCAGACCCGTCTAAGACCATCATTGTTGCGGAGAAGAACAAACCGCGGTATGAAATCACTCGAGATATGTTGGGCGATGTCGTCGTCTGGAATCCGTGGGAGAGCAAGGCGAAATCGATGGCAGACTTTGGGCCGGAAGATGGATACAAGAAGATGGTATGCGTGGAAGCAGGAAGTGTGTTGGCGTGGAACACACTAGAGGCAGGAGATACTTGGGAAGGAGGGCAGAGGATCCAGGCGCTGTGACTGAGAGAGCATTCGAGGCTTTAAGAGGCATATGACTTAACGAGCGAATGATCAAGAATAATGAAATATGGGAGGATGGATGGATAGCTGATGGGGGCTGGCAATGTGGTGGAAGCTTTGGCTAATCCGGGCAAGGGAGGGGTTTTGTGGAGTCACAACGTGACTGAGGTATAGGTGAATAATGAAAAGAAATTTGCCATAGCCGATGGTCGTCAGCACATTAGTCTGACTACTGCTAACTACCTCTGATAACTCACTGTGTCAATTAGGCAAATTTTACTGATTTGGGAGACAGGCAGGATTTGAGCCCGCCAATTCCGAGACCGTTGACCTCGGCCGATGACTTTGCAAGCGAGGAGGGGCGCTGGTAAGTAAGGTAGGCCTAAGTAAGGTAGGCCCCCCACTGACCGGCTAACACGGGCTGAAGATACTTACTACCGGGGCGGAGTGGCAGGGGGACTCACAGCGAAGCCGGCTTGCACTGTGGGGCAGAAGTGAGGAAAGTTACGATACCGCCTCTCTCATCCCTCTCCTCCTCATCACTCCAACCATTTTCTTCTCTCCACGGTTACAGACAATCCTCGTACTGTCTGCCAAACGTTGCCCCGCACGCCCCTCCGCCGTTACCGGTACAGCCGACGCCAAGCGCCAAGCGCCAAGCAAGGCTTATCTCATCATCTGATAAGGGATCTGCTGTGAAAGCCGTGACGTCCCTTTGCTTTGCCTCATGCGACCAGCCTCGACACACCATGAAAACTCGAATCGAGATACCCCAATAGTCGGGACCCCTAATCACGGACGCGATGAACAGCGCCCTCATGCTCAAGAGAACATTGTCTCACAAGACTTCGCCATTGAATCTTCCAGCGACGACGCTTCCTCTGACGATTTCCTGAAAGATGAAGATGGGACCCAATCCCACCAGCAGCAGGGCAAGGGGAAGCCCCAAAGACCCTCCATAATTCCCCGTCCCTCAAGCATAGGCCGTCGTGCCTCCTTCATCGACCGCGATGAAGTCCCACTCACCACCCCAGCTACACCACCAACCCCATCCAAACCCGGTCCCGTAAGATGGCGAGATCTGCCCAACAAGCGCCAACTCGCCATCCTCACCATGGCCCGTCTCTCCGAACCCCTGACCCAAACCTCCCTCCAAGCATACATGTTCTACCAACTCGAATCCTTCAATCCCAGCCTTCCGCCTGCCACTATCTCCGCTCAAGCAGGCATGCTGCAAGGGTCCTTCACGGCAGCGCAGTTCGTGACTGCGGTGCTGTGGGGTCGCATGGCTGATAATGAGAAAGTTGGCAGGAAAACGGTGTTGCTGATTGGGCTTATGGGCACATGTATCTCGTGCGTGGGCTTTGGGTTCTCCCGAACTTTCTGGCAGGCGGCGGTGTTCAGGACGATGGGAGGTGCGTTGAATGGGAATGTGGGGGTTATGAGGACGATGATTAGTGAGATCATACGGGAGAAGAAGTTTCAGTCAAGGGCATTCTTGTTGATGCCGATGTGTTTTAACATCGGAGTCATTATTGGGCCGGTTTTGGGGGGATTGCTTTCGGATCCGGTGGGGAGTTATCCGAGGATTTTTGGGGAGGGGAGTCTGCTCGGGGGGGAGGATGGGGTGTGGTGGTTGAAGCATTGGCCCTATGCGTTGCCGAATCTGCTGAGTGCGATATTCTTGTTTAGTTCGGCGGTGGCAGTTCTGTTTGGGCTAGAAGAGGTATTCTCTTTCCCTGAAGGTTATGCATTTTCTCTTTGCCTTCAGTACTAATCTCTCGCAGACATTAGACGCCCTCCGCGACAGAACTGACTTCGGCATCCGCCTCCGCCACTCCATAGCCCGCCTCTTCCGCTCTCGCAGACACCAATACACTGCCCTCTCCACCACCGACACCATCGACTCCCCCTCTACCCCATCCCGCACCGACAGCTACGAACTCGAATCCCGCCTCCCCAAACCCGCCCCCAAACCAAAAACCAAACGCAAACTCCCCTTCCGCCGTATCTGGACCACCAACGTCCTCTGCACCCTCCTCTGCCACTTCCTCCTCGCCATGCACGTCGGCACCTTCTCCAACCTCTGGTTCATCCACCTCTCCACCCCGCGCTTCAACCCCTCCTCCCCCTCCCCCCCCTCCCACACCCACCAATCCCTCCCCTTCGCCTTCACAGGCGGTCTCGGCATGCCCCCCCGCTCCGTCGGTTTCGCCATGGCCGTCCTCGGCCTCATAGGAATCACCCTCCAACTCCTCGTCTACCCCCGCATCAACGCCCGCCTCGGCACCGTCCCCTCCTTCCGCTACGCCCTCCTCCTCTTCCCCATCGCCTACTCCCTAGCTCCCTACCTCTCTCTCATCCCCTCTACCAACCCTCCCCCCGCCCAAGCCTCCGGCCCCCTCATCTGGCTCTCCCTCAGCGGCGTGCTCTTCATCCAAGTCGTTGCCCGCACATTCGCCCTGCCCGCCACTATTATCTTAATAAATAATTGCTCGCCGCATCCGAGCGTGCTGGGTACGATACATGGAGTGGCGCAGAGTGTGAGTTCTTTTGCGAGGACGGTGGGGCCGGTGGCGGGGGGGTGGAGTTATGGGTGGGGGTTGAGGATGGGGGTTGTGGGTGTTGCGTGGTGGGGGTTGGCGGGGAGTGCGGGGGTGGGGGTGTTGGCGGCGAGGTTGGTGAGGGAGGGGGATGGGCATGAGATTTTGTTGGAGGGTGAGGAGAGGGAGGAGGAGGGGAAGTAAGGGGTTGTGGAGGGATGAGGTTGATGGTGAGGGAGGGAGTGAGTGGAAGGGGAAATGTTCTGGGATTAAAGATATGACTTTAAAAGGACACCAGGTTCTGATGAACCAATAAATAGAACCATAAGTACGTATGTATATACTCAACTTATCATCCCCCAAAAGCACAGGTGCCCGCTCGATTCATATAGACATGCATACCTACCTACTAGACAAACCCCTTAAAGTCTATCTTCAATATCACACTTGTATATACAGGAAAATTTAACCAAATCTCCCCCCCGCCCTCCCCAACCGCTAAAACAAAGCATAATGTAGAGGGTGAAACGAATAGCCGCGTCTTTGCGTTCTCGGACACGGCTTCAGAGAGCCCTCTGTCCACAAAGGTTTCTTAATCTTGGAATATAACGTGGTATGTGCATGCGCAGAGCAGATTGAGTAAGAGCTGCAATGCGGGAGCAACGAGATATTCCGTTGTGTTGGGGTTCTAAACAAAACTTCCTTTATTCATCAAAAAAAAGATTTTCCGGGTCCCTGGTGGGTGGGGGGTGAAGAGAGGAACGGAGGGAAATCTGTAGATATGTACCTGTGCTGGGATGGTGTAGTTAATATTTTGGAATGTTGTTATGCGGCGTTGAGGAGTTGAGTGAAGGTGATGAGAGGACGCAGATACCAAAATTGTAATCAGATATCATAAATACCTACACCACAATGCATATGCCCCAGCCAGTCGTAGGACACTACGTCTTACCCAACCTCGCAGCCTTAAACCTACTAACCTTCTTCCTCCCCCCCTCCGCCTCACTAAGCGGCACCTCCGCCCTCTCTTCCTGATCCTGCGCCATGAACCCGCCTTGTCGCGCAATCATCCGGTTCCGCATCTTGTGGTAGGAGGTTGCTACTTCTTGCTGGAGGAGGGCCGGGTCGTGTGAGTCTGGTTCGAGGGGAGGGGTAGTGGTGGTGGTTGTGGTGGGGTCGTCTTCTGTTGGGGGGATGTAGGGGCGCTCGATGATGGTGGAGGATAGGATGGGTGTGGGGAGGGTGGTAGGAGGTGATTGCGTTGAGGGGTTGATTGTGGGTGCTGGAGGGGCTTCTTGGACGGAGAGGGAGGGGGCGAAGCGGACGCCTTTATTTCTGTGGCGGGGTGTTGCTTCGGGAGTGGCATTTGGCTGATTCGTATTGCTAGATGGATGCTCTTCTTCGTGTGCGCTTACTGCTGCTAGGTTCCCAATATCGGCATTAGGTCCCACATTCTTCAACCGCTTCTCCAGTGCCCTCATTTCTGCCATATAATCATTGGTCAGTACCCGCCGTCTAGTTCTTCCGAACTGGTCTTCGTCCTCTTCAACGCTGCTGTTCTCGTTTGGGTAATCCTCGTCCTCATCCTCATCCCCATCCTCATCCCCATCCTCATCGTCCGAGTATGACATTCCCTCTTCGTCCAGGTCGAGCTCGGCTACTACAGCCCCGATCTCTTCCATATTGTATTGGATCATCTGCCGACGTAGAGCTGCATCCTCCGGTGACTCATCAGTCGGTATGACTGGTGTGAAAGGAGCCTCCTTAGCGGTGTCTCTTTTGCCTTCGATTGTGGACCCGGCTGACATCTGATGAAACTCCTTTCCTAGAACCTTGGTTAAGCGAGGGGGATCATTCCTCGACGATTGGTTTGACAGTTTGTTACGGGCCGATAACGTGCTCTTGGGGGTTATCGTCTTGTGGTTAGAATCTACTTTGGCATCATCGGCGAAGCTAACATTCTTCTGCGGTCCTTTCGACCTTTTTTGAATATTGTTAGTATTAGATTTCAAAGGATTGGCGTTCGTCTGATGCGGCTCTACAATCTGTTGATCTGTAGCCGCCGGAGTTTGGATTAAATTTTTGGCGTCAATGAGCGCGGTTTGCTCTTTGTGCGATTTATCTGATGGAGAACCAAGCTCTTCCAATTTGTCAGGATCTTTTGGCAGCTCGTGAATTCCAGCTTTGCGGAGAGCTTCCATCAATTGCGGCTCCGTCTCCCCAGGCTTTGAGATTGTGGTAGCTGAGAAGACTGTCAACAACAGAACCCTAAGAGAAAAATTCAACTTACAAATGACATTGTCTTCCTCGTCTAATTGCTCAAGGATCTCTGTGAACGGCAGTCCTTCCTCGTTCCTGGCCTCAGGCTGACTTAATACCTGAGACGCTGCATACTTTTCTTCTGCTGCCTGCAACATAGATGAGACGGATCTCACATTCCGTTGGACATCTAGCGAGGGTGAGAAGCTGCTTATTAGGCATGAGGAAAATACACACAATCGATCCGTCGTGAAAGTAGCCCAAGTACTTGCTGTTTGTCACGTGATCTGCCCTTATCATCCACGAGCAGAGACATTCTCTCTTGCAAGGCTTAGCTAGTCATACGAGCAGTAAAATAAGGTATTCACCGTACCTTTTGAAGTCAATAGAATGTCGTTAGACTTATTAAGGAAGCCTTGGCCAGGATTTTCCCAAAGGCTTTCCTATCCCATATGTCAGTATTCCTAAGATTCAGGGTACAGGAATTGCCTACTGAATCAACTGGAGTATCTACATTTGCGACTGCTAAAACATCGTCTTTCATGTACTCATACTCGAATTCCCATTGCTGCCAGTGGCGAAGTGATGCTCGAAGTTTGGAAACGTTTTGCTCCAACTGCAAACGGTGGCGTTCTAAATCAACAAAGCTATCTCTTATAACTGCCATGACTATTAGAGCAACACCTTTATCTTTAAGATATGTTTGATGCTCTCATTACAATGCATAAACCATGTCAAGATACCTTTTAGGCAAGAATACATATGCGGAATCGATCCCGCTATGACTGTCAAGATATTGGTCAGCCTTATGCCTATGCAGCTTCGAGTATCACTCTTTCTTACTCTCCAATGTCAAAACCGCCAGCTAGGAATGGCGCGCCCCAGCGCCGTCCAGGCGAAGAGGATGGTGAGCTTCATACCCAGTTGCAGACTCTCAATCTTAGCTCCCCTGCATCTCAAAACTCAGCTAACTCCCCAGACATTTGCCCTGTTTGCAAATCCTCCCGCTACCTCAATCCCAATATGCGCTTCCTCGTCAACCCAGAGTGCTACCACAAGATGTGCGAATCATGTGTGGACAGGATCTTCTCTCAAGGACCCGCGCCATGTCCTGTAGCCGGATGTGCAAGGACACTGCGGAAACAGAGATTCCGGAAGCAGACATTCGAGGATTTGCAGATTGAAAGAGAAGTGGATATACGGAGGCGGGTGGCTTCTATGTAGGCTTTCTACTTATTTTCCTGTCTCATCAGCCTTCGGATTTTATGGACTCACGAATTCTATAGATTCAACCGCCGAGAATCTGAGTTCCAAACCCTCCGAGACTACAACAACTACCTCGAAGAAGTTGAGACCCTCACGTTCAATCTCCTCTATAATGTCGACGTCGCAAACACAGAAGAGAAACTTGCTTCTTATGCCCGCCAAAACGCCGCCGACATAGCCAACAACAAAATCATATCCGCTCAAGAGAGTGTCTCCACCGAAGCGCAAATAGCCGCCCAAAAGGAACAAGCAAGATTGCACCGAGAAGCAGCAAGAAACGAAGAAGACGAAGAACGCCGAGAGAAAGAGGAGGGCCGTCAAGAATTCATCAACAAAATAGCGGCCAGCAACGAAGACCCTGACAAAATCGCAAAAGTGGTCCTTAAGAAGAGCACAGCGCGCCGCACAGCAGCCGATAAATTACGGCAGCAAGAAGCCGCCAAAGTCGACAACGCGTCTGCTCCTCTATTTCAGATCCAGGGTCTCAAACCAGTCGTGCGACCTGAGCCCCAGAAAGCGTATGATTCATTCGGAGACTATTCTGTTAAAACCCAGTATTACACATTACAGACGCAATACGAGCATCCGTGGTTAGAGAACGCAAGAACAGATCCAAAGATCACTGCTGGTGGGTTCGATGTGGGCGAGTATTGTGCTAGAGCTATGATGGAGGCTTTTGGAGGGTTGGGCGTTTTTGTGGAGGATGAGGTAGCATGTAGAGAGGAAGCTGCTGGTGCGGATGTGGCGATGACTGCTGCGGCGGTAGCTGCTGGAGATGGAAAGGATGTGGGTGATGATGTTTTTGTAGCGTTTTAAGGACTTAAGGGTTTGACATATGATGGTTGATTTAGGGGAAAGCACCATAGCCACGGCGTCTGCATAGGAAGGGAAACAAACATGATGATACCCACGTTAGACAGCATAGTGGTATATAGAAGGCATTTGCAACGTTATGGAACCACTTTCGGCCGATGAGTCTGGCTTAATCCTAAAGTGATATGGAGACCCATTGGAAAGAAGCTAGGCCCTTGTCACTTCAGACGATAGTTATTGCACATCATTCATCTTGGCGAAGACAGTGTGTTAGAGAATATTATCCAAGCAGCAAGGTTTCATATGGAAGAGGCAGACCTTCAGTATTAGTTGCGTCATGCCGTACCTGCGCCTGTGCATCGTGTAATGAGGTTTGCTACAAAATTCACATGTTCATGTTTAATGGAAGCGAAAGGAGAGTTGCAGTAAACTTTTGGATTCTATCACTAGCAGTACAGTACCTAAAACGCCACGCTATGCGTTCAATGCTAACCCAAATACGTGATCATTTCAGGGCAGAGGACCCATGCTTTTATACAAGAAGGAAAACGTTTCCAAACAATCCGTAAGTGCAACAAAGAAAAACCATCGAGAACCGTCATCAATAAGGCAAGAATCCATCAGCATGAGCTCTTCCGTAGACAACACCCCCAAAGGTTAGTTGATACGGGTTCCTCATCCTATCCATCAGCATGAGCTCTTCCGTAGACAATACCCCGAAGGTTCGTCGATAAGGGTTCCTCATCCTATCCATTAGCATGAGCTCTTCCGTAGACAATACCCCGAAGGTTGGTCGATAAGGGTTCCTCATCCTATCCATTAGCATGAGCTCTTCCGTAGACGACCCCCCAAAGGTTGGTCGATACGGGTGCCTCATCCTATCACAGAACATTGCCACATTGGTTCCGGTCTCACCAAGAGTCTCCTTCGCACAAACAGATCTCAACCAGCGGACATACACAGAAGTCAGTCACACCAGGAATTCTGAATATTAAAAGGAAGGTTGGCGGTTAATAATAGAAAGGTTTTTGGCGTAGATGGAACCGACCGGTAGGAAGTATAGTCGTATGCGCCGTAGAAGAAGATCATAGTCGTAGATATCATAGTCGCGTGCAGTGGTGATGAAAATTAAGTAGCTGAGCTCCTCCTTCGACCAGCCATCGAAACGCCGCTCTTGGTTGACTCTAATGTGGATTCGATGCCTTCCCATGGAAGGCCTTCACTCTCGCCCTCGCTTTCTATGTCCCAGGGATGGCTTTCGACCCTGGGCTTCGGCTTCGGCTCCTCTGCCTGTTTCTCAACTTCACCCCCTCGAAGATGGAGCGAAGCAACGTCAACCCCAAGAGATTGTAAAGTCATTTCAACTTGTTCGTCACTGATCTCATGGCCCTCCTGCTTCTGGCCCTCAAGGACGTCGTATAATGCGTAGATCTGGTCCGCCTTAGCATCGATGGCATGAAGGAGACCCTCCATCTTTTTCTGAACCGACTTGCGGCTGCGCTTGCTGAGCGCAGCGTTATGACCATTATATAAGGTTTGGTATTTGCTGAATTGGACCTTCAAATGGGCAAGCTCATCTTCAAGACCTTTCATGACTGTCGCTAGAGCGATGCTTGGTGGTTGCGAAGGACGAATGGTGTGGTCATTCTCGTCGTCATCAGTTATTAGCATGCGCTCAGAGACCGGTACTAGCTTGGGAATCTTGATGGTCTCCTTGACTGCTTCGCCATGATCGTGGTGCTCGCCTCGCTTGACGAAGCGTGTGCAAACTGTGCAATTTTGGCCGTTGTGGTTCGCAAGTCCCTCAAGGACTTGTTGCCCTTCCTTCGTCACGGCTGGGATTTCTTCAGTAATGGCAACTGGGTTGCGGATGGTAATATCAGGCATGATGAAGGCTGAAGTCATGTTTTCAGCATCTAGACCGCGGCGACGACTACGTATGCTCAAAAGCGAGTTTTCTGAGTGACGACGATTATGTTCCGTTGGCTCTGTATGAGTCGACTTCTCGGTAGGCTCTTGGGGAAAAGATCCGGTGGTCGTTTCCTTCATAGAGGACTTGCGTGGAAGTACTTGCTGAGAATGCTGAGACTGTAGCTCAGTGGAGCCTTTCTGTGTAAAAGTGTTGTCGCCCTTCGATGGTTGACGTTGACATTGCTGGCGTTGTTTTTGCTCTAAACGCTCCTGTTCTAGAGATTGCCGCAGGCCGGCCATACTATTGGTCTTTTGTGGCCCAAATCAGCAATTGTAGGGAGGTAAAGAATTAGAGCAGGACTTACATTCACATAGCTCAAAAATGTCAGGTCCATGGAGGTTCCATCGGTCTGATTGGAAGTTGCACGAAAAGATTCGTTTCCCTGGGCTTTGCCGTTACCTTTAGAGATTTCGCTGGCCGCATGATGACTTTCCTTGGTCGTCTCGGTTTCCAATTGAGTGGCCTGCTGTACTTGCTTTGACATGTCTTTAGCAGCACGTGGTGTTCCGCTGAAGTCAAATAGCGGGTCCATTTCTTTGTGAGTCGAGGCGTTTGCTTCACCTTCACTAAGCCCCTGATCCACTGTAGGAGCTTGGAAACGGGCTGCGGAAGCGCTCTTGCTTCCTGGACCAGAAGACGGAGGGTTACACTTTGCCACCATCGTCTTGACCTCTTGCAGCTTCCGTAGCATAGCCTCTTCCTTGGCTGTCCACTTCTGAGTTTCGCTCTCATGGCTTGTAGTAATCTGTCCGATTTGAGCTCTAAGGTCGTTGTTCTTCTGAGTTTCGTTCTCATAGTGTGTAGTGATCTGGCCGAGTTGAGCTCTAAGGTCGTTGTTCTTGAGAGATTCGTTCTCATAGTGTGTAGTGATCTGGCCGACTCGAGCTCTGAGGTCGTTGTTCTTGAGAGATTCATTCTCATAATATGTAGTGATCTGGCCGATTCGCGCCCTGAGGTCGTTGTTCTTCTGAGTTTCGCTCTCATAATCTGTGGTCAATTGGCCAACTCGGGCCTTAAGACTAATTTTCTCCTGTGCTTCATTCTCATGATTGACTGTCGAATGGCCGATTCGAGTTTTGAGATCGTCATTCTCTTCTCGGAGAGCCTCATTATCGCCCTTCAGCTGCTCAAGGGTGAAATACGCGACGCCTAACTGCGAGACTGCGGAGTCACGTTCTTGCGTAATGTTCTTTAAAATGGTCTCGGCGGTTGCAGCCTTGCGACTTGTGGCATCCACTTGAGCTTCGAGGGCACGGACTGATGCTTGCAAGCCTCCAAACAATTAGTCACATGGTCCTTCAAGTTTTGCGCAAGACTCACGATTATTCTCAATCATTAATCTACGTTGGCCAACGTCAGTGTCATTGCCACCGTCACTGTCAGTTGTGCCAAGTGCACTGTCACTTCGAGCTGCTCGTTGTCTTATGGCCATTTGTTTCTCAAACACTCGATTCCTCGCATTCTTCGCCTTGAGCTCGTCGATCATAACTTCTGCTTCAGCATTGTGCCTCTCCAAGATCGCAACTTTGTCTTGCAGCAATTTGATGTTGAGGAAGATAGCCTGTTCATCTATTGCTAGATCTACATCATCAACAGGTATGTTACCACCATTGGTGTGAATGCTGTGTTGCATTGCGACGAGACGAGATACACGCGGCTTTCCATCGCGAGACCAAACCGGAGTCCCATCTTGGAAGATGCCGGACAGAAGTTCAGTAAGGTTTGGTATGGTAGATTGCCCAAGAGACTGTTGGGTTGCTTGCGCGGAAGATGGAGCGCCTTGCGTGTTTGTTTTGTTTTTAGGCGCGACAGAGCCTAGCAAAGTTTGTGCGGAACTGAACCTAGTAGGAAGACCTTCTTTATGGGCGTGTTGTTGGGCCGTGGCGGTCACTTGCTGGCCTGTGGTATTGGCGAAGCGTGTGTTTCTAGCCGTCAGATCGATCGTGGGTGGTCTCTCTTCGCCCACCATTGATTTGTCGTTTTCATCTCTGACACGCGCATGCATGGAAGCTAGAGTACGGCGGACCTCTCCGCTTGCTTTACGGCTCCCTTCGGAGCCAGAGTCCTTCATCTTGAGGGGTGGTGGTGACGGGTCGTTATTTTGCTTTTGCAATCCGGAGGCTCGACGTGTTTGGGCATCGCGTCTCATTGAGGTCGGGGAGGCGTCATCGATCTTGTTTGATGTTTGTCGTTGCCTAAGCGGTGGTGTATACATGACCTGGTATTGACGGCCGCCAGGTGATTCTATAAGAGGTATCGAAAGGTCTGCGGTATCTTTGTCGAGTCCTGCGTCGTCATTCGAGGAGTATTCTTTGGTACGTTTCAGGTTTGCAATAGCATCGCCACTGCCTCTTTTGATACCTCGGTGTTTCTCAAGCCAGTGTAAGGTGTCGCTACCTTGGGTGAAGTCGGGAAATGCGTTACCTAGCGCTGAGGTATGGATAGAGAATTCATCAGTTTTAGCGTAAGAATGGTCGGACTTGAGAGAAGTGCGCGGATGAGGCAAGCGCTGGCGGTACTTCTCTGCACTTGCACGTAGCTGTGGCAGATTTTGAGGGATGTCGTAAGGTTCATGATGAGGTCCAGTGTAATGGACGTCCTTGAGTTCGCTAGAGCTAAAGGCTTCGTTCTCTGGGTCCCAGTCGGGAAACATTGTTGATGCTGATGAGTTGCGCGTCTTGTTCATGTTTTTAGCCATCTCACGAACCAACTGGGCCCGGTGTTGAGAGCTGCCGGACCTCGACATGGTTCTGGTTGTTGCCCAGAGGGGAGGAGCGGCCGTGTTTTGATTGTGTTTGTGCGCGCAGGATGTGGGATGGAGAAAGCGTTGTTTGCGAAATGGGCAATTGCGATACTGTCAATGGTTCCTACCGAATTGATTTATTCTGTACAGATGCTGCGAGCCAAGCAATGCTGTTGTTCAATATGTGTTGGGGATGATGTAGGTTTGTTTACGTTTGCATGCGAGATCTAGAAGATACCGCTAGGGTGGTAGCTAAACTCCGGCGCTATCCGTAAATCCGAACAAAAGATGAGCAAAATCAAGCATGAGCTATACCAGCTATTAGTTATGCACCAAGGGCACCCAGAACAAATGAGCGATTTAGTACATTGACATCAAGCTCGTATGACCTTCATAACAACCAATTTGGCTGATACTCGTATTTTGAGCCCATTATAGCTGGGCAGTGTCCTAAATATCTATGCTTGTTCCTGATACCATTCATGGTGTCTGACATACCCTGATAAATGGAAGTTTTGCTCCCGCTGTGTAAATGCACCAGTTTAGCTGTCCGTTATCATAGAGCCAGTTGCTGGCACCCAAACACCACGCTGTAATGCTACGATATCTTACATAATAATCATGAAACAATGTTGTGACTTTCTTCCTTCCCGAACACAGCTGCCATGAACTCTCCCGCTTTTTCAATGGCTTCCTCGTATACTCTCAACTTGTGAGCTGCCACTGCCTTTTTCAGCTCCTCCTCTCGCTTCTTTCTCGACTTCTCCTCCTCTTCCTCGGCCTTCTTGCATAATTCAACCAACATATGAAAGCAATTGGGACACCTGTAGTGTTCTTTACAGTAGCTACAGTCACATGGCGGGTTGAGCACTAGACATTCCGGACAAACCCAGATCTCACATAAGGTGCATACTTGTGCGGTAGCTGGGCATTTAGGACGGTGATCACCCACACCCCGGTACTTCGGACACATGATGGCTCCACAACCTCGCCTGCCATTATTCGGCTCATCTTGTGTAGGAGCTTCGGTGTTGCTGGATGTCGTCGTTGATTGTGCATCGCCATTCTCTAATACTCTTCCAGTGCTTTGCCGCTCCTCGCTTGTCTTTTCACTTTGCTTCCAAGGTTTCAGATTTACGATTTGGGCATTTGATTCACCAGCAGAACAAATTGGCGAAGCTAGAGCCCATGTTACTTTTGGGTACCCTAACAGAGCATCAACTTCGGTCGTAAATTTCTGCCATGTTCCTGCCGCGTGTTCGACGTTCAACCTTTGTTCCAGTATTGACCTCTCAGAAGAGAGGTCCTTATAACCACAAATCCTCATCGAGAGGCCTCGAAGATCGTGTGCATAACAAAAAGGCTCCTGGCATACTCGACACACGGATTTCCAGCCTGGTGTGTTCCAGCATTGCTGGCAAAGGTTCCGAGGGCACGCATTTCGATCATTACTGCCGGGCCCGTAGAATAGATACCGCAGTACTAGATCAGAAAATTCCCTCGATAAGCATTGAAGTGCAAAGAACCTGTCATGAGGTATCGTATTTCCAACGCCCCGCAAGAGCCGGGCAAATTCGGGATCTTCGTAGCCTTCGCCTTTTGGAAGAGGCGCTGTTCGAAGATGATTCGTGACTGATCCTATCATTCCAGGTCCAACAAAGCTTATGCTGCCGCCGTTAGAGAACATTGGCCTCAGGCAACACCACTGCATTTTGACAGCAGGGGTAACAGTACTGTTAGGAATATTTCCGTTGTTATCAGGGGTGCTACCGGGGAAGACTTCCTGTAGCATTGCGTTTGGGTTTCTTTTCTGACCAAGAGCCCACCAGAGCTTTTGGGTTGCTCCCGTATCTTGATCATTGACACGGGGTAACGGCCGGGAGAATGCGCAATTCTCACAAAAGGTCTTCCTACAGCCCGTGCAGTGCATCCTTATACTGCAATGCTCGCACCTCTCGTCGATGCCAGCATCACAGTCGGAACATCTGATATTTTCAACGAACTTTTTGTGACTCTGGCGCAGGTGGGCTGCCAGCAACTTTCCCTCCCCCCGCCCCAGTCTTGAGTCACATCCGAGAGGCTCCCCATTGTAACCTGATTCTGCATCTTCCCAGAGTTGCCCTTTAGAGTTCATTTGCCGAGACTTATCCATCTCTGTGGATGGTCCAGATGGCCCTATTCTGTTCCCTGACCTCCATAAACGATCGTATACCACCCATACCTCCGCTCTAGCGTCTGGCGTGCCCCTTCCTACTGAGTAATCTTTCCTTCGCAAGCAGCGTCCACCAGGTGTTGGACACCAACCAGTGTCTGTCCAGATACCCAATTTATAGCACAGCTCAATGAGCTCATGTGTAGGAGCCGAATCCGAGTCCCGTCGTGTGAGGGAGGCTGGAGTATAAGGACGTCGTCTGTGATGTCTACAGCGAAATGTATACAGACTTTTCAATGCTAAAAGTGGGCTATTGCCTGCTTCGGCACCATTCTTCTGGAGACTGAAAAGGTTGAGGAAGGGCACAATATTATACTTCAGCGACACCTGTTTACAACCCCTCACGGAAAGATGCTGAATTGTTTCTCTTCGGCCGTGTAAGACGCAAGTTGTTAAGGCATTGCCAGATACTGCAGTATGATCGAGCTCCAAGGACTTCAGTCGGGTGCCAAAGGGCAATATTATCGACACGAGGAGTTGGTCGAGGGCATAGAGCTTGGAATTCTGGGTAGGAGTATCACCAGAGCTATCACTTGCAGGAGAGGTCTGTCTAGACGCAAGCCTTCCAGGGCTCAGAGATCGAAAAGAAAGGTTGTTCCACGCTATAGGATAACATTGAAGGAACGACCTGAGATAATTTGAGGTATGATAGAGGTCGAGGATCGAGGACGTTGGTAGCTGTAGTAAGAGGGACTCAAGGATAGGAGGATGTGTCGATATTATTCGTTCGAAGGTGGACAGGGAAGAGCGAGGTTCTGGACATCCACAAGAGCTATTGCTTAGACCAAAGCCAGCCGACTCGCATACGGCCCTGGAAAGCGGTCCTCGCGAGCGCGACAAGCACTCATCCTCCATGTGCCTATCAACAAGCTTAATCTTGAAGATCGTCCTTCTGAATACACAACATGGCGATTGAGCCGAGTTTCGTTGGCTTGCCCGTGACGTGCAGGCTGCCCTGTCTTTCACCGACACTAGTCACCCGAACGCCTGTGTAAATCATGCCCGGGACAGCCCGTGACCTAAGCCTGATTTACCTCTAGGCTTGAAAATCCCTACTACTGACACGCTGGTATTAATTTCTACATTCCGCATACGAAGTAGATAGAGAATACAAAGCACTAATTAAGGAACCCGTAAGAACAATCCGCGGATATGGGTTCCTCTGGTAACTCTCTAGCGCTATCGACTCCGGTCACGCATGTTCTTGACAGTCAGCCTTCACGACTAGATGCACAAACAAGCTCATATATTTCAGACGAGCAGCTGTACCTCACTTATGAAATAGAACAAACAGTTTTAACAATCAAAAAGGAAGCATATGCAAGAATAGCTCTGCAATTTCCTGACGAAATGCTCTCGGATGCCCCAAGGGTGTTCGAGGCCTTAAACAAAGAATTGAAGCCGACCTCTTCGATGGAAAATAAAGAAGAGGGCGGGACCATCAAAGCTGTCAAGACTGAGCCGCCTTCTACACAAAGCATCATAGCCAGACTTTACATCCTTGCAGACACATCGTATGGAGCCTGCTGTGTCGATGAAATTGCCGCTGAGCATGTCAATACTGATGTGGTCGTTCACTATGGCCGCGCATGTTTGTCGCCAACGGCACGAATACCAGTTATACATGTATTTACGGAAAAACCTCTTCCTGAGCAACCTAGATTGATCAAAGAATTCGAAACTTATTATAAGAATCGCCAACAGAAGATCATCCTTATGGCCGACGTGACTTACCAGAAGCATCTGCATGATATAATGACTGCCCTGCAACTTCAGAATTTCAGCAATCTCTTCCTTGCAGACATTATACACGATCCATCTTCGCCTTTACCGAATCGTACTGTGCCAGAGGAAATAAAGGCTGATATTTCCAAGCTAAGCGAGTGGCAGCTCTTTCATATCGCCGAGCCGCCGCAGTCGCTGCTACTAATACTGGCATCGAGGGTAGGTAGTATAAGAATATTTCCCACTTCTGGATCTCACAGCGATGACAACGGGGAGCCTTTTGTTGCTTCTACGGGTCGAGCCTTGAGCAGACGATACGCCCTCCTAACTTCTGTTAATACTGCAGCAATCTTTGGCATTTTGATCAATACGCTTAGCGTCAAAAATTATCTCCATATTGTCGAACACGTCAAGTCTCGAATTCGAGCTGCGGGAAAGAAGAGCTACACATTCGTAGTTGGCAAGATTAATGCGTCAAAGGTGGCGAATTTTAGCGAGGTTGGTGCGTGGGTTGTGATAGGATGTTGGGAAAGTTCCCTGATCGATAGCAAGGAATTTTGGAAGCCCTTGCTGACCCCGTTTGAGCTTGATCTGGCTTTGAAAAGAGATGAAGACAGGATCTGGACGGGAGAGTGGAACAGTGATTTTCAGAAAATGCTCAACGAGCCCAACACTGAGTCAGCACAAGCTCGAATTTCCAATGGTAACGGGGATGTTGCTCAAGTCAGGGACGCTGAACGAGATCACGATTCGGAATCCGAATCGGCCCCCCCTGAATTCGATTTACGAACAGGGCGCTACGTGTCGAATTCTAGACCAATGCGGTCATCTGCAACCTTGACTGAGAATTCCCCTGCTACCAAGCAGCGTCTGGAAAAGTCTTTGGCCGAGCGTGTGACAAGTGAATTGGCTGTTGTGGGCGGGGAATTTTCACCCGGAGCAGAGCATCTTAGATCGAAACGAACTTGGAAGGGCCTCGGGAGCGACTTTGAGATAGCATATGAGGAAACGGGAGCAGCAGTGGAGCAGGGAAGCGGTGGAATCGCCAGGGGCTATACTCATGGGACAGCCTCTGAGACAAGGATATAAAAGCGATGTTTTGGCCATGTAAGCTTTCGAATATTAGGAAATTGGCCCACCAATTCCCCAACTTGCCCGTACACTAAGCTATATATAATGGTATCAACCAGTGAGGTATCACGTGTGGTATGCTTTGGAATTCGCTCTTCAGCTCTTCAGCTCCTAATGTAGCATTAGTTCCTCGTATCAATACCCTATAATCTCTCGTATCTGTGCCTTGGAGTTGGTTGGAAGATGCCGCTTGGCGGCCACTACCGGCCTGTAGGGCTGCGTTAGTAATCTCGGTCGTTCATTGAAACCCAATGGGCACGCGAGCTCCTTTAAGTTTATCAGATCTCCTCTTTGCTCGTTAAGTCGTTACATCGTCCGCACGGACTAGGTATTCTGTTACTTTTGCCCATCACTACATTACCAGAAGCTCCCTGCATTTTCATGATTGTAGTTATCCTTCAGGCTGCCAAGCGGGCACGAGGCACCCAAGTCTGTAGGAGCTGAATCAAGCCTTTTAGGGTGCTGTAGTGCGGCAGGGGCTTCAGCCTCGCAATCCTTGTCATTTGTACGCCAAGTCCTGCGTCGCGACAACATTCTCGGCGGCTTACGTACGTGTATCTTCATTCCTATCAGGTGCTTCTATGACTTGCTGTTGCTGCTCTTGATCGCCAGGCGGTCAAGAGTCAGTGGCTGGTCTCCAGCACCACTGGCGTCCAGCTGAGACCCAGCCATGTCGCGACCGTCCGCCCAATTCAGCCCATCACCTTCATCTACTCGGGTTTCTGTTTAGCATCAATTAAGGGCTCCGACTGACTTGAATAGGTCGCAGTGGTGCGACTAGACCAATCCACAGATCTTCGTGGCGACATTCGAACGGAGAGCTGCATGGCCTGGGTCCGTGTCTGATTGATGATGACGACAACCCAAACGAATAAGAAACGCATTAACAGCTCATCGATCATCGCCAAATGTACAGCACCCTTCATATCCAAGCAGAGCAATCAAGTGGAGCAGGAAATTCGACTACACGAACCGTTCAGACAGTATTGTCCAGGTGATATTGTGAAAGGGGCTGTCCATTTGAGCTTTGCGAAGCCTCTGCGTATTACTCATCTGGTCCTCCGTCTACATGGGTTTGTCAAGGTCATCAGCAGAGCAAAGCTTCCGGGAGAAGAAATCAAATATGATGAGAAGCTTTTTGCGGTGGGTCGGGGCAAAGGAAGACGTGGTACGGAATACTTTGGCGATGGCTTTGCTCAGCTCTTCGAGGAGGAGAATGTGCTTTGTGGCGAGGGACGTGTCCTTGGCCAGTACGAATTCCAGTTTGAGATGGTTCTCCCATCAAGAGGCTTGCCAAGTAGTATAGATGTGAGTTGATACCTCGTGAAGCTTGAGCACCCAGTCAAAGAGAGCATATCGTACTAAAGTAACCTTGATAGTTTGAACATGGAACAATAGCCTACCTCCTTTCTTCCACAGTGACTCGACCCACGACCATCGTACCAACCTCAACCATTCACCGCAAGCTCAACGTTCAGGAAACAATTGATATTGCACCCATACCTAGGCCAATGCCACAGATGCTTTCATTGGAGGCATATCACAAGAGGAGGAAGCCTAGAATGGGCCCAAGAAAGAAAGAGAAAAGCAGTCTCGATTCAGCAAACAGCACACAGAGTCCTACATCGACCAGTCCAAGTCCTCACACAGAGGAAGATCCGCCGCGAAGTCCCGTCCCAAGCGAGATAAGCTCAGCCAGCGCTACTGGTAGTAGCATATCAAGCAACCCAATTAGCTCGAGGGCACCTCATGGAGGCAACAGTATAGATACTAACCAAGATGCCAATGGGAGTTCATACCAGGATACAACGTACGCAAAGACTGAGGTCCTTCAAGGTGGCTGCTTACCAGGCGATCCCCTGCCCGTTAGGATCGAGATCCACCACACGAAGCCCATAAAGAGCATGCAAGGTGTTATCATCACTCTATTTCGTCAAGGTCGTATTGATACTCAACCTCCCATGCCGCTTGGACCTGTTCGCAAAGGTGAGAAGCCGAAGTATGAGGATTATTATCCCAAATCTCGCACAGGACTTGGTGGTCTCTCGCTCTCTGCGGCCGGTTCGAGCCGGTCCTTCAGACAAGACCTCAACCAGGTCTTCGCTCCTATCATTATCGACCCACAATCCCTTACCCAAGTCATCAACACTTCAATTCAGGCGCCTTTCGACTTGTTCCCAACGATTTCATGTGTGCCTGGTGCGATGATAACTTTCAATTACTTTGTGGAGATTGTGATGGATTTGCGTGGAAAAGTAGGAAGCCAGGATCGCATCCTAGATCACCTCAGCGTTACTAATGTGCCTCAACATGGCTACGGCGATCCAAGGATTAGTAAATATGAAGGCATAGAAGGCGTCAGCTACCTCTCCACTCCTGGATTCAATTATCTTATAACGGATCAGCTTCGCAGGACCAAGGGTGTGCTTTTTACAAGAACTAAGATCATAGTCGGGACACGGGATAGTGCCCGAAGGCGCGGCAAAAAAAGAGAAGATAGATCTTTGCTTGACAGCAGCCGGTCATTAGGACCCTCCATTGAACTTGGTCGTGAGGTCGAGCCCAGGGAGACTATGATTGAGCATGCGGAAAGGCTTAGCCAAGTACAAGATGAGCGAATTGATGGGACGAACTATCTAAGTCGCCACCATGCAGACTCCATACCGCCTCCAACCGTGGAGGATAGTCTGGACGAAAAGGCTCGAATGAAAAGAGCTGAGCAAAACCTGTTGCCAAGCGCCCCGCCGCACGATGGCGACCCTTCTCCGACCCTATTGCCATCGGCTCCTCCTGCTGTCGACGAGGAAGACTTCATTCGGAGATATGGATTCAGCGTACCTGCATATGATGGACCTTCTACGGCAGTTCAGCAGACTCCAAACGGTGACCAACAAAACCACAATCACAGTCACTCAGCGTCAGGTCCACAAGATGACAAGCTAGAACTTGAAAGATGGCGCTTACTTGCTCTTGCGAGCTCTCCAGATGATGACAACGAGGAAAATGGCATCTCAAGTGATCCAGAATCTCATCCTCAAAGACCTCAGCCATCTGCACCGATACTCTTCCAAGATGATATCTTTGACATCAACGACCCTCGCATACCTAACCCTTCCACGGATGATATTACTAATACTGACGACGACCACGATTCACATACCAACATGGATAATTCGCATGAACGTGATAATGCATATGAGCCAGGTCCTTCGCATAATCACGTTTCAGATGTCACTGAGGATTTGCCTGTGTACATACGGTGACTCTCCTAGGCGTTTCGGTACTCATGATTGCATTTTCCCGGGCACCATTGCATGATTATACCCCCGGTGCAAGGCTTTTTGTTTATGGGAGTTGCATGGAGGCGCGCAAAAAACTTTGTATAGTAGTTATATTCAATATTAGCAAGCTTTTTGTTCGCAGGCATGCTCATTAGCAATGTATTGAGGACGAGTAATCAACGACTTCATGGCATCCCTTGCTGCTCACTTAAGCTAGGAACCAGCTTGGAGCTATATCAGGTCTGATCCTAAAGGTCATTCTTTAAGGACTTTTACCCATGGATTACGTCGTAAGGCTCTAAAGTATCGAGATCTAATGCGTGACTCGTGATTCAACCATGCACCTTTTCCCACCAAATGAAATGCAACAAACACAACCACGGGCCTCCATCTCCTCCCCAAACGCCCAAGCACCCCCAAACTAAAGCAAATACCTATAATCCGGACTCAAATCCCCCATCTCCGTCTTCTCAAACTCCGTAACCCCCAAATCCCTCCCCGCCCTCTCCCTCCTCCGATTCTGCACCGTCAGCGCCCCCGCATACGCACAACAAGCCCCCGCACTCAAACAAGCAAAAGAGATACAAATCTTATACCCCGGTTTATACTCCGGTGCATCCTTCGCCAGAAACGCATACGTAGCGATAATCCCGCCGATATTGCCGAAGCCAACTTGCCATGCTGTGCCTACGGCGCGGCGGTGGTGCCCGCCCAGGTTGAGATTGAACCAGCAGACTATGACGGGGAGAGCGGAATAGGTGCCCATGGTGACGAGGAAGAGGGCGCCGTATTCGAGATGGGGGTGTGTGTGCGTGGTGAGGAGGATGGCGAAGCCGGCGATGGACATGGCGATGGGGATGAGGGTGAACATGAAGCGATGTTTGAACCAATCGGAGAAAAACGCGATGATGAGCGCGAAGACGAAGGAAGCGGCCCAGGGAGGGACGGAGTGCAGTTGTGTGCCGATTTGGGTGTAGCCGTATGTTTTGATGATGCCGGGAGCGAAGAAGGCGTAGCCGTAGGCGGGGACGATGAGGCCGAAGTACATGAGGCCGCCGAGGAAGAATTTGAAGTCTTTGAAGCAGTTTAGGACGTCGGAGAAGGTGATGCGGCGTTCGCGCGCGGAGCGGCCTTGGTCTTTGAGGAGGCGGGCACGGATGTAGGTGCGTTCGTCTTCGCGGAGCCTGCGGGGGGTTGGGGTAAGTAGGCTGGGGTGATGGGGGATTTTGGGTGGAGCTTACCATTTCGCTTCCTCTGGGAAGTCGGGGATCATGAAATAGAGTGCAAAGGCTACTACGCATGACAAAGTACCCTCTATCTCAGATGTCAGTCTCGTAATCTCTCACAGACTTTTTCAAGGACTAATCACCCAGGATAAAGATCCACCTCCAGCCCAGATACCCTCGCATGCCGTTCATCTTCCCAATAGCCGACGCAAGAAGACCTCCAAATGCACCTGCAAGACTCGTGCTACCGAAGAAAAACGAGTACCGTTTTTGTGCCTCAGAGCGCTTGTACCACATCCCAATCAGATAGAAAGATCCAGGAAACATGCCCGTCTCGAATAGGCCCAGGAAAAACCGTGTAGCAAGAAGACCGCTCCAGTTCTTGACAAGACCTTGGCATATGGTAACGAGACCAAAGCCGAACATGCATAGAGAGAGCCATACATGGGGTTTGAGTCTCTTTAGGATAATGTTTGACGGGATTTCGAAAACGATGTAGGGGACGAAGAAGATGGTTAAGGCGGTGTTATACTGTGTCCCAGTGAGGCTCAGATCCTTTTGTAATCCAAAGACTGCGGCATTGGCTATATTGGTGCGGTCTAGGAAGGCCAGGAGGTATAGGATGCTGAGAACGGGAATCACTCGGAGGTCGATTTTGCTGACTAGTCTCCGTTGCGTAGTGTGTGATGGACATTGGACGCCAAGGTCGTCATCGTATTCAGCGTCAGGATTTGGGACGTCCGGATTGTAGTAGTTGCTGTCATATTGGTCCTTGTCCGCGATTGGAGAGTCCGGCGACCCGTGTGTTTCTGTTGTTGGTAATTTCAGATACTGTAGCGTCCATAACGGTCAAAGTGTACTTACTGTTGCGTGCGCCCATCGTGTGCTTTAATTGTCGGGCATGGGCCAGCAGAAGGGGCAGTTTTCAAGCTCGTCATCTTATCTGTTGCAAGGGAATGGCCTTTATTTATAATCTCCGCGATAGCTAAATTATGAATGCCGAGGACGACCGTTTTCCCCGCAATATCTTAGCCGATCCCGCGCTAAGAAAACGTCCAACGTTAAAAGCCACAGCCGTTTATCCGGTCGATGATCATTGGTCTTGAAGTGATGCTTTCTGTGGATTCTGATCTCTCATGCTAGGCTTACTCATCCATCTCACTGCTCTCTTCTACGCAAATTGAACTGCGCAAGAATTCATGAGTAAGCCTGTGCATAGGTAGTGATATTGGCACAAGAATGCAGTGGCGAAGCTTGAGTAATGCTTACCTGCGCAGAGGGCTGTCCTCTTTGACAGAAGAGGTAGATCTTCATGAGCGGCGTTGTAGAGCTTGCATTTGACCATAGATTATCAGAATTCGTGCAGCAGAGACGTATAAGCATGGACGCATTATTCATCAGCTTGGCGCACCGGACTTACGCAGCATCGCTCGTAGGGGACAAAATTATTGGCACCCCTTAACAAAATGCCAGTCCTTTCAGCATAGAGTAGACCTGTGATAAGTAACTTATCCTATAATCTTTACTTAAAAAAGTTTCAAATATACTAACTCTTGCGATGTTTAAGTCAATTAGTAAGTTTATTTCTATTACAAAGGAGATATTAAGGGTTTATAAAGATTGGCTTTAAGCTGTAGATGTGCCAATCATTTTGTCCCCCGCGTGCATGGCTACGCGAGCCCGTAAGTCTTGGCACAACGAACTACACCCCAACGAACCAACATGACTATTTGATTCACAACTTTGTTCACATAAAATCGCCGCTCAGAGTCGCCATCAAAGAGCTGTATTACTTGCTAAGCGTCCTACTACTTGATATTAAACCGATAGTATCCAGAAGTTGGGGGCTTTTTAGATGGCTCGAAGCTGGTGGAAGACCCAAATGCATCGACCTCGAGCCCAATTCGTCGATCCTCGTGCTTCTCACCCTGATAGACCTTGGCATTAGGGATGTGAGATAAGCCATGCCGGCGCATCCCACTCCGTCATTGAGTATCATCTGTCAGGGTGTCAACTCA
Organism: Cladonia metacorallifera KoLRI002260; assembly: GCA_000482085.2. Taxonomy (NCBI): domain Eukaryota; kingdom Fungi; phylum Ascomycota; class Lecanoromycetes; order Lecanorales; family Cladoniaceae; genus Cladonia; species Cladonia metacorallifera. The sequence goes on from KI911109.1 coordinate 1,477,688, forward strand.
ATGCTCATGGATTTGCTTGTAACGGACTTTAGCAGCGGCACTAATTCCGGAAGCTCCATCGTGGCTTCCGCGGGATACTGTACGCTGCCCGAAGATCAGCCGCCATAACATAGCAACTCACATTGGATCATTGTGTTGAAAAACAACGATACTCAGCTCACCGCGTGAGAGCACGATACGAACTTCCTCAATTGATTTCCTTCTGCATCGATCAGAACCAATTGTTATTCAATCGTATCTACGAATTCTCCCCATCGCTCGGCACTGGAACTCGTTTATCGCCCTGTCATCGACACTGAAGAGTACCAGAGGTCTCGAGACTTACTTACACGCAACCCCACGGTCGGATTTTTTTTTTCCACTTTCGACCAACGTTCTAATCGTTCTCTACCTCGTTCCTATTTCGATAGTATCATCCATCATCACGATTCAATCGCGTAATTGCGTAATTGCTCGGTCAGCTGTGATTGCGGTGATCTCACCTCACCTCACTCCGCCTCAGAATTGCTAGCCAAAGCAATCACTTTTTTCAACGCAACATCTCGCCATCCAGAAAGTGCCATCGTTCGGACTCGCATTCAAGGCTCTCGTCACGATAGTAACATCCGTCATCACGATCGAATCGCGTATTTTCTCGCTCAGCTGTCATTGCGTTCATCTCACCTCACCTGAATTCGCCTCAGATTTGCTAGCCAAAGCAATCACTTTTTTCAACGCAACATCTCGCCATCCAGAAAGTGCCATCGTTCGGACTCGCATTCAAGGCTCTCGTCACGATAGTAACATCCGTCATCACGATCGAATCGCGTATTTTCTCGCTCAGCTGTCATTGCGTTCATCTCACCTCACCTGAATTCGCCTCAGATTTGCTAGCCAAAGCATTTTTTTAACGCAACATTTCGCTATCCAGAAAGCGCCATCGTTGGGACTCGTATTCAAGCCTCTCGTCACACCTCCTATCTATTCATTCCGCATTTTATGGCTCTTGAGCTGCTGGCCTGACTTCACCATGGAAATTTCGTTTCAGCTCAACACAGTCGCGACCGTGGGTGCTGAATTGGCCCGGAAAGCCACGAAGCGTAAACGCAACTCGACTACGAAGAATCACGAGCCTGTTAAGCAGCAGAAATTTAATAATGGCTTACCGTTCACCACAAACACACCATCACAACGTGACCGGGGGCGTAGCGCCCTGATTGAGGACGAAGAGATCCTTGACCAACCAGTACACATGTATGGCTCACATTCAAACACAACATCATCGTCACGAGCCAAGTGTAAACGCAACTCCACTGCTAAGGAGCATGTACCTGTTCAGCAACAGATGTCTGACAATGTTTCACCGAACACCGCAATTTCGACATCAGAATCCGATCAGGAGCGTGCCGCTTTGATTGAGCAGGAGGAGGGGATGTCTGGGCAACCAGCACCCGAGCATGCTTCCGATTCCACGACAACGTCATCGTCACATACAAAGCGTAGGCGCCCGAGCATGACTGAGGACCAAGCGCCACGTAAGCAACGAAAGCTCAACGACGATTCTCCTTTACACACATCACCCGCATCTAGTAGCTCTCTCCATTCTTCAACCAATGTGGTCTTAGTAAATTCTATATCGCAGAGTTTAAGTCCAGCTGAGGAGGCTTTCTCCAGTTCAACATCTCGACGCTCGACCCCTGAGCAGACTCAGCGTAACAAAGGTGGGCGTCCGCGTACTGAGAAGCAATTCCCACGCCAGAAACAACTACGAGTCCGTACGAAGCTCAGAACGAATCGCCCAGTCAACAACGGGATCCCATGCGAAGTATGGCAGAATATTCTCGAATTCTGTCCCCCGGATTTTTTGTTAAAAGCCGAAACGATTGAGTACTTCGACGAGATCTTACAAGAGAATGAAAGTTCGTGGAAAATCTCACGCCTTCGAGAATTTGGCTATGATATGCCAGAGCCCCCACTAGATCTTCCAGAACACGAGTATGCCGACCTATTGGCTGGTTCTGGTTGCCAAGGGTGTAATGAGAAGCTGACGAGGAGGACATATTGGGGCTTCCTGAAGCGATGGTGTGATGGATGTCTGGCGAAGAATGTAGCTCCGGTATGTAAAATCCTTCGAAGCGTAAGACATATACTGATATCAAGTCCGCTGCAGATCAGAGTATTGGAGAGAGAGTATGCAGAGACATGTGCTGCGGATCCCGAAAATGGATCATTTTTCGAAAAGATCGTAGAGTGTATTCCTGGAGTGAGGTACGATAGTTGGAACCACTATCAGTGGGTCGGCGAATACGAAGATCCTCCTGAGTGGGCCAAAACGTACCCCAACGGTCAGAATCTCCGCCTTTCTCGGGATCATTTCGAAGAATGGGACGAAATAATTCGAGAATCCTACCTAAACGCCGCCTCGACAGAAGATGAGATTGATGCCTTCTTCGAGCCCTACATTGAAGGGAACAAAGCCTTTGTCGCGAAGCTACAGGAGATAGAGGGGTGGTGGATGACGAAGAAGATGGAGAAGAGGAGAGAGGTGGCTGCGCTGAAACAGGCGCGAGAAACTTACTTCAAAGAGCAAGCCGTTCGCATGGATCCGCCCCTACGGGTGGAGGCCCTAGAGCTCTGCCGGTCCTACAAACGGGCCAAGAACATCGCCGGACCATGCACGGAGAAAGTCTGGACGACGCTGAAGGTGAAGCTGGAGGGGGAGCGAGGGGTGGCGGAGGCGGAGGTGGCGGCGAGGAGAGCAGCAGAGGCGGAGGCAGCGGCGAGGAGGAGGAGGGGGTAGAGGAGGAGCTCGTTCTTTTTTCTTTCGGCGCGGGGGGGCCTTGGGTCATTAGCCTTGTCAACCACTTGGTGTCTCTTCACAGAGCACTCGGAGGTTGTCAAGAGTATTCATATTGCAATATACTAATCCTTGTTATTCACTTGGTGTCCCTCACGGGGCATCCGGAGTTTACATTGATTGGTTGCGCGATATGGGTACGGTCATCCACTTGGTGTCTCTTCACAGAGCACTCGGAGCTTGGCCAGCGTGCTCGTAGTGTTATATACCATCATTGTCAATTCACTTGGTGTCCCTCGCGGGGCATCCGGGGTTTGACTTGGTTGTGTTGCGCAGTATGGGTTCGGTCAACCACTTGGTGTTCCTTTACAGGGCACTCGGAGGTTGACCTTTGGCCTAAGGTCCGGGGAGGGGGGGGGG
>KI911109.1:1482241-1571992 GCA_000482085.2 Cladonia metacorallifera KoLRI002260
TTGCTAGCCAAAGCAATCACTTTTTTCAACGCAACATCTCGCCATCCAGAAAGTGCCATCGTTCGGACTCGCATTCAAGGCTCTCGTCACGATAGTAACATCCGTCATCACGATCGAATCGCGTATTTTCTCGCTCAGCTGTCATTGCGTTCATCTCACCTCACCTGAATTCGCCTCAGATTTGCTAGCCAAAGCATTTTTTTAACGCAACATTTCGCTATCCAGAAAGCGCCATCGTTGGGACTCGTATTCAAGCCTCTCGTCACACCTCCTATCTATTCATTCCGCATTTTATGGCTCTTGAGCTGCTGGCCTGACTTCACCATGGAAATTTCGTTTCAGCTCAACACAGTCGCGACCGTGGGTGCTGAATTGGCCCGGAAAGCCACGAAGCGTAAACGCAACTCGACTACGAAGAATCACGAGCCTGTTAAGCAGCAGAAATTTAATAATGGCTTACCGTTCACCACAAACACACCATCACAACGTGACCGGGGGCGTAGCGCCCTGATTGAGGACGAAGAGATCCTTGACCAACCAGTACACATGTATGGCTCACATTCAAACACAACATCATCGTCACGAGCCAAGTGTAAACGCAACTCCACTGCTAAGGAGCATGTACCTGTTCAGCAACAGATGTCTGACAATGTTTCACCGAACACCGCAATTTCGACATCAGAATCCGATCAGGAGCGTGCCGCTTTGATTGAGCAGGAGGAGGGGATGTCTGGGCAACCAGCACCCGAGCATGCTTCCGATTCCACGACAACGTCATCGTCACATACAAAGCGTAGGCGCCCGAGCATGACTGAGGACCAAGCGCCACGTAAGCAACGAAAGCTCAACGACGATTCTCCTTTACACACATCACCCGCATCTAGTAGCTCTCTCCATTCTTCAACCAATGTGGTCTTAGTAAATTCTATATCGCAGAGTTTAAGTCCAGCTGAGGAGGCTTTCTCCAGTTCAACATCTCGACGCTCGACCCCTGAGCAGACTCAGCGTAACAAAGGTGGGCGTCCGCGTACTGAGAAGCAATTCCCACGCCAGAAACAACTACGAGTCCGTACGAAGCTCAGAACGAATCGCCCAGTCAACAACGGGATCCCATGCGAAGTATGGCAGAATATTCTCGAATTCTGTCCCCCGGATTTTTTGTTAAAAGCCGAAACGATTGAGTACTTCGACGAGATCTTACAAGAGAATGAAAGTTCGTGGAAAATCTCACGCCTTCGAGAATTTGGCTATGATATGCCAGAGCCCCCACTAGATCTTCCAGAACACGAGTATGCCGACCTATTGGCTGGTTCTGGTTGCCAAGGGTGTAATGAGAAGCTGACGAGGAGGACATATTGGGGCTTCCTGAAGCGATGGTGTGATGGATGTCTGGCGAAGAATGTAGCTCCGGTATGTAAAATCCTTCGAAGCGTAAGACATATACTGATATCAAGTCCGCTGCAGATCAGAGTATTGGAGAGAGAGTATGCAGAGACATGTGCTGCGGATCCCGAAAATGGATCATTTTTCGAAAAGATCGTAGAGTGTATTCCTGGAGTGAGGTACGATAGTTGGAACCACTATCAGTGGGTCGGCGAATACGAAGATCCTCCTGAGTGGGCCAAAACGTACCCCAACGGTCAGAATCTCCGCCTTTCTCGGGATCATTTCGAAGAATGGGACGAAATAATTCGAGAATCCTACCTAAACGCCGCCTCGACAGAAGATGAGATTGATGCCTTCTTCGAGCCCTACATTGAAGGGAACAAAGCCTTTGTCGCGAAGCTACAGGAGATAGAGGGGTGGTGGATGACGAAGAAGATGGAGAAGAGGAGAGAGGTGGCTGCGCTGAAACAGGCGCGAGAAACTTACTTCAAAGAGCAAGCCGTTCGCATGGATCCGCCCCTACGGGTGGAGGCCCTAGAGCTCTGCCGGTCCTACAAACGGGCCAAGAACATCGCCGGACCATGCACGGAGAAAGTCTGGACGACGCTGAAGGTGAAGCTGGAGGGGGAGCGAGGGGTGGCGGAGGCGGAGGTGGCGGCGAGGAGAGCAGCAGAGGCGGAGGCAGCGGCGAGGAGGAGGAGGGGGTAGAGGAGGAGCTCGTTCTTTTTTCTTTCGGCGCGGGGGGGCCTTGGGTCATTAGCCTTGTCAACCACTTGGTGTCTCTTCACAGAGCACTCGGAGGTTGTCAAGAGTATTCATATTGCAATATACTAATCCTTGTTATTCACTTGGTGTCCCTCACGGGGCATCCGGAGTTTACATTGATTGGTTGCGCGATATGGGTACGGTCATCCACTTGGTGTCTCTTCACAGAGCACTCGGAGCTTGGCCAGCGTGCTCGTAGTGTTATATACCATCATTGTCAATTCACTTGGTGTCCCTCGCGGGGCATCCGGGGTTTGACTTGGTTGTGTTGCGCAGTATGGGTTCGGTCAACCACTTGGTGTTCCTTTACAGGGCACTCGGAGGTTGACCTTTGGCCTAAGGTCCGGGGAGGGGGGGGGGATGCATGCGTTGTTTTTTGTTTATAGTGGAGCGAATACCCAGAATGCGATTTTTTACCAAGATTTTTAAGTTCTGAATTGCTCGCTTGTGACCCCCAATCCCCTTAGGTTCGTAGATTAGTGATATATTTGCCATCCCCTTCCCTACTTCCCTACTTATGTTTCCTTCAAAAGCTTTGATTTTAGGGGCTGTTTGAGTTTGGAGGAAGGTGAGGGAGGGGTTCCTACACATCTCTTCCCCTCCCATCCCGGCTTAAACTCCCTTCGAAAGCCTAATCTTAGGGGTTGTTAAGCTAGTATATTTGTAAAATAATATAATCACCACCCCTTCCTTCTCTACCTCCCTACTTAACTGCCTTATGAAAAGCCTAATTCTAGGGGTTATTAAGCAGCTAAGATGTTAAGTAAGTAGTTTCTATACCTCTTCTTCTCTATATCTTAACTTACACCCCCTTCTAAAAATCCTGAATTGTAGTATTGCCATCCTCTCCTTCCCTACCCCCCTACTTAAATGCCTTTAAAAGTTCCCTATCCTAAGATTTTGGAGTTAGGAAGTATATTAAGGGAGGGGTTCCTATATACCTCCTCCTCTACCTCCCTACTTAAACCCCTTTAACAATAACTAATCCTAGGGGTTATTAAGTTGGTAAGATACTAAGCCCCTACTATAAACCCTTCAAAAATTCGTAATTCCAAGATTTTTAAGCTGGTGTGACACTAAGAGAGAGGTTTCCATACCTAGAAATCCTCCTGGTTAAGGTTTGTTAAGTTTCAAATTGCTTGTTCATACTAATTATCGCCGTGATATATAGTAGAATAGTGATGAAGTTGCTATCTCCTCCCCTATCTCCATACTTAAAACCCTTCAAGAATTCCTAATTCTAGGGGTTGTTAACCTAGTAAGACCTACGTCCCTACTTAGACCCCTTTCAAGAACCCTAATCCTAGAGGTTATCAACCTAACAAAATACTAAATAAGGGGTTGTTTGCACCCTGAAATAGTTCCTGCACTCAGAAATCCTCCTAGTTTAAATTTCATTTTTTCTTTCATTGGACTACGAAACAGCCTTCTTATTCTTAAGATTAACCAGTTTATATAGGGTTCTAGATCGTAATTAAGGAAGTTCTAATAGTAAGGTAGGGTACTTAAGTTACTCTCAGTAGATTTTGCAAAGGGTTCAGTTGATAGGGACATGGCGTTGGGGATCATACCCTCTAATTCTTGCATTCAGACGCCAAAAATTTCTCTCTATTGTTGAAAATAATTTAGTTTGATTTATCTATGGCCGTGCTCTGATAAGTACGTAAGCCCTAAAGTGTAGGGGTATTCAAAGCAACCTAGTCTAGTCCAGCACTTGCGCAAAAGATCAAGTCAGGCACGCCACGCTATGCACATTCCCCCTCCTCCTTCTCTTCCTGCTCCTTCTGATCTTCTTCGCGCCTAGGAGTTATTCGCATGTAATGAAAAGTGTAGAGATAGATATCAGGGCATTCCTTTAATGCTCTCTGCAAACTCTTCCTCAATCAAGCAACCGTACTTTTCAATTCCATCCTCTCCCCCTCTCCACTCGTAAACGGCACGCCCAACTCAAACAACCTCATAATAACGTCTCTGAACTCTTTGAAGAAAACTTGGTCGTCGGCCGCATACCTCTCGACGTGTTTCTTAAACACCGGATCCTTCACCAACGCCATGTCCGTCGGCAACATCATCAAACTCTTACTACCCACATCCTGGAACTGCTTGGGTCCATTCCATTTCCTATAGACCCATTTCTCGCCCAGTAAGAGTCTAAAGTAGTCGTTGCTTACGACTGTCGGGCTGAAACTCCATGGCCCGTCGAACCCACTGCGGTCCGTATGGCAGCGGCCGAGGGCATGGGCGCCTGATAGAGCGACTATTTCCCGGTCATCGAAACCCATGCGGCCGAAGATGGCGCGGAGGTGGGATTGCTCTTTGGAGCCGTCGGGGAGGCGGCCGTCGGGCGTGCAGAAGGAGACGTCGCGGTCGGTGCGGCCGGGGCGCCAGGGGATGGTGGGGCCTTGCATTTCTTGGATGGCGGCGACGCCGCCGAGGGTCCAGAGGTCGGAGTAGGTTATCCAGGGGAATTGTTCTGTGGAAGGATTAGTGATTGATGGGGGAAGGTGGAAGGGGGAAGAGGATCTAGGGATCGGCTACGGACGTTTGACAGGTTCGAGGAAGTCTCGAGCAGCTTTTAGACCGGCGTTGGCGCCGTGATCGCCTTCGGGGGCGAAACGCATGGTGGCACCGTTGGAACCGCCAGTACCGGTGGCTGCGTCGTAGCTGGGTGGTGAATCAGCTGCTGTGTTTTGTTTGAGAATGGAGATATGGCTCTTACGTTCCGCTGCAATGCCACGCCAGCCTCAGTAGCACAGGGCCATAGCTTCCATCATCATAGTCGTCGTTCTCCTCAAGCAGCTTGGCAATGAGGTTATACACTTGCTGATAGTCATTCTTTGTAGGTGTGAAGACGCCTCTTGTCTCGCCCGAGCTTCCCTTCTTCAGCTCGGTGATGCCGCCATTGTTGAGATAGAAGTAGCCGGCACCTCCCGCTGCAAGGAGAGCGACAATGGAGACATAGAGGCCTGTGTTTGACTTTGTCGGTGGACCTGAAGCGTAGGTACGTTGTGAGGAGGATTGGAAGGTGTGCCGTGGGAGAGGGAGGTGGGCGTTGCGTGGTGTAGGTTTGAGGGCTGCAGTGAGCGGGCTTACCCGAGGTGTCAGACGCGTTAGGGTGCGAGCAGTTGCTGCCATCGCGAATGAACAGGATTACACAGACTGTGTATTCTCGTTTGAGGTACTCTCCGTATGTAGATCGCACAAGCCTCTGTACAGGACTTGATAGGTAGAGAGCAACTTGGAGGTGAAAATGTCGCCATGGCCGAGGTCGGATAATCGAGCTCGAATAACAGCGATAGGGCTGGCAGGTTCAATCTTACGCCGTTGAATGATTGGAAGATAAGTGATAATGGACCCACTTTCGGGCGATATCTCGCCATACAAATATTTTCCATACCCCATGACTCATCATCTCTCTTTACATGCTGACAATATCCATTACAACCTTCCCCAGTATTCCTCCCTTTTCCACGACTCTTCATCCTCGGCCCATCGCATATTTTTCATCAATTAATGAAGATGTTGATGGTCTTGATTGTAGCCGACCCCCTGGTAGATTATGCAAGGGCACTTCTAGCGTCTGCCAGATCGCCGGCAGGGATTAAAACTCATACTTTAGCATTGACTAGATCATCCGCCTTTTCGGCTACGCCCATCGTCCTGCCGCCGCTCAAGATATCAAAACTTAATTGCTACTTCACTCATCATTGTTGAAATAGCTGCAATCACTTGCTGTTTCTCACGGTTGTCAGTTGCAATAATACTAGCTGCAGTGAGATGTAATGGAATAAATCATTGATGCAATTCATCTAAGGGTCTAGTCCCGGCTTCCTAAGCTCATCGATCCACACTCAGTCCGGAAGGAGGGAATTCTACTGACCGTCTAAAGTCAAGCATTGAACCATTCAGGGTCGCAACAGTGCTTTTGACGACAGCAGTGCGTGATCCGGAGATGGACTGATGATTCAGGACCCAGTCTGGCTTTGTTGACATGGAACAGGCAAGTGGGTGCGCAACTGCTCTTCAAATGGCCTTTCACCTCTTCCAATACCTCCACCCAATAATTCCAAAGTAGCTGCTGCTGCTCTTTCTGGCGCCGTATCTGGCGCTCGGTCTGATTCTCTGTCTCACCATTTGTCTGGCGCTCTGTCTGACTCTCTGTTGCACCCTTTGTCTGGCCCTCTCTCTGGTCCTCTGTCTCTTGCCCTATACAGCTCTTTGTCTGACGATCCTTGCATAAGTGTTCGATTGTCACTTTAGAAGCGCCATGCAAGTGGGCCAATTGCCCAGCATCAAAATATTGAGCAAGCGATCTCGCGGAAATTTCCACTGTCAGGCTCAGTCTGCTGCACTGCGATAGTAGGTCAAACGTTTTCAGACCGAGAGCTTTCCCTGGTGCGTCCCGAACCACCACTTTTCGGATCATCTGTCGGCGCTTGTCGCCAATGCGTTCTAGCCATTTTAGTTCTTCTCGCACGGAGTGGCCGACAATGAACGTGTTGTGTTGATAGTATGTCTCCTCCGAGGCTTCTTTGAACACCAGCCAACATGTTCGTAGGAGTTCCAAAGGCTGAACCTCTGTTGGGAGGATCGGGCGGTCCATGACCATAGCATGGTGATATATTTTCAAACGGATCTCGGCTGGCAGTTCCACGAATTTCGGAAAGGTCTGAGCCATGAATGACGGTCGTTCCCTGAATGCTTCGGTTAACGATGGTGTTGTTCTTCGGGAGTTGGTGATGTAAGGTGGTTTGAAGTAAATTTGAGACTTACGAAGACCATATAAAGAAAGCCCTTGGGTGTGATGAGGTATGTGTCCAAGAATCCAAAAATCCATTTTTGTGGATGCTTTATACTTGGCGGTTACGGAGACCTGTTGAGGTATAAAGACATTCATTGCCGGTCACTTGTTGCTTGTCATTGTGACACGCTTTCGCTTTTGACGTCGTACGGAGATGAGAGTGTACACAGCCGCCACCTTATTGTGGCGATGAAGACAAGAGGAAATCACGAGGAACTCGTGGAATATAGCATGTACGCATACTGCTGAGATGCGGCTTGGAAAGGCGACGTTTTCGGACATATCCGAGTCGAAATACATAGAGCTGATCCTCGCACAGAAAATCTGAAGTCAGAGTGTACCTTTGGCACTTTCTCCCCTTTTCGCTTTGGTCTTCTCCGCAAACCTCCCGGAAATATCCTAGAGGTGAGGTGGCTCAACTTCATGGATCAGCCTTGTGACAAGTCTTTTCTATTGCAGCCGCCAGATATGATATTTTTCTAAGCCAGCCTTGACGCAGTCTAAAGTTAATCGCCCACATGGTCTCATATGTAAGAGCATAGATCATGACTCGTCGTGTAGGCTGGCTACCCTCAAGTCCGCTTGGGAAAAGAATCTCCCAATGAATCTGGGGGATCCGTGGCTGTCGAAAGTGAGAATTCAGTGCTCCATAAATTCTGGGGATTACCCACTCAGTACCAAACACCGTCTTGACTGTATGTGCCAGTCATGTAGTGTTCCGATTTTGCATTCACAGCACTGTAAAGCCTCGATTTCGCCTCCAAAATCTTATACGAGTATAAGACTTCACCCCAGAATTTTTGCACAGATATTGAAGTTTCCATCGCTGCACAGAAAAAAATCTTTCACCGTTTCGAAAACAAAGCTTATTTTACCATACGTGTTACCTAATGCAACCACATACCGACCTCCGATACCTCTCCATACCACTCTCAGCTCCACTTCACCTTACCTCAACCTCCACGCACCCACCAAATTGCCAACTCAACCATCCTCCCACCTCACCAACCTACACAACCTGCCTCAAACCCACCACCATCAAAATGTCCACCCTCCTCAAAACCCTCTTCCCATGCCTCCTCCTCGCCCACGAAGGCAGCATCCGCCTCCCCACCACCACCAGAACCACCAGCTCATCAACCCACCGCCTCATCTCCGAAAAACCCCCCCTCGACCCCTCCCCCAGCCTCACCGTCTCCGAAGCAACCACCTCAATCCTCACCCTCCTCCTCTCCTCCCCCTCCCCTCCCTCTCCCCACCTCCCCTCCCAAATCAACCTCCTCGCCCACCAATCCGGCGGCTGGTCCGAATATCTCGCTTCGAAAATCCTCTCCGCGTTAGAGTCGGTGCTGAAAGAAGGAAAAGTATTGGAATGGAATGAGGGATTCAAGTTGGCGTATGAAAAGGCTTGTGAGGCTGCGGAGGTGTTTGAAGGGTTTGTGAAAGAACATCCGGTTGCGGTGGAGGTGTTTGTGACGGTGCTGGCGTTGGGGGTGGTGGCGGTGTTGGTGCCGGAGGTGTTGGGGTGGTTGGGATTTGGGGAGGTGGGGATCGTGGAGGGTTGGTGGATTTTTTTTAATTCTTTTTGTCCCCTTCATTTTTTGATTTGTATTTCTGTTGCTGTATCGAGGGTTTATGCTAATGTTGGGATGTGATGTAGGGAGTTTGGCTGCGAGATGGCAGGCTACGTATATGGGGCTGGTGCCGAAGGGGTCGTTGTTCTCGTTCTTTCAGAGAATGGGGATGACGAAGTGGAGATGGATGGGAGGTATTGTCGTAGAGAAATAGGGATTGGTGTAGATGATGAAGGAATGGGACGTGTGAGAAGATGCCGTGTGGGAAAGGGTTATTTGACTCAGTATCTTGATGATGTTTGTGTGGTGATCTCCAGTTGACGATCTTTATGACGGGTTACGAGCGGTGGATGTCAAGCATGACTATCATTATGAATTATCTTAAGTACACTAGTACACTTCACTCACGAAATGACAAACTCAGAACCGACTATCATCGTAGCACCGTTGACATATGTACTAATATCATCCCTATCCAAGCGCCCTACATGTCCCTGGCCAAGCATGACACATAGGTAAAATCCGTTAGAGAAGCGAAAGCATAAAACCGGTACCTCCACAAAGGAACCCTTGTCAATAAATTCTGACGTAAGTCGCACCATGAGCTTTCTTCAACCGCATGGAGAATTCCCTCCTCAATCCAAGTAGAGTATAAGCCATATACATGATCGATTATAGAACAAAGGAAGCTAGAACTCTTCAAAGGCTTTAAGTAGCGTAGAAATTTCTCGAATTTGTTATTGGACACTGGGATCTAGTTAGGGAGAATGTTAAGTCTTTTGAAGGGTTCTTTCCGGAGGCTTTGGTTATGGAAATGGTAGGTGTTTACTTCATAGATATGAAGTATATATAGTTCGCCTACGAGGCTGAAGCTGCTAGCTAATCAATATATGACGTTGCTAATGAAAGGCCGTAAAAAGCTTGGGAATTGATTCCATCCATCCTTTTTCAATTTGAGTTGGGGAAGAGCGCCATCATGATAACGTCAATTTGTACGAAGGGTGCTTATGAATATCTCCAATCCTGTTCATGTTCTCTTCCGTTATTTGGCGCTGTCTGACGTGGCGATTGATCGCTCTGGCCGCCTTTCGACCTGTGCAAGCCAAGCTTTTGTCTGGGCGATGTAGTCTTCAACCTCATCATCTTCAGGTATTGGTTTCGAGTGCCACGGCCTGTGGCCACGAATGTAGTCAAAATCCACCAGTGCCACGTCTGCTCCGTACTCGACTAACAGTTGTTGGAGTGGCTCGTTCTTGTCCTTTATCGCTCGTGTTAGCGCTGTTTGGTCAGATCCTTGGCGACAGTTTGGGTCTGCTCCCTTTTCAAGCAATAGGCGAGCCAGGGAGACGTTATTCAGATGGCTACACGCTATATACAAAGCATTGCCAGTGTAACCTCCTTCTGCGTTGACATCAGCGCCTCGAGTGAGAAGGTTTTGGACTAGGGATGTGTTTCCCTGGGACATGGCCTCCTGCAACGGTGTATAGTACACAAATCTAAACTGACTACCCGCGATGCGATTTGTGTTCACCGCTGCACCATGTTCAAGCAGAAAATGCACGATATCGTCATATCCTCCCTCTATAGCAGTGTGTAAAGCAGTCCCGGAGAGAAGAGTGGTTCCGTGCCCTTCCATCAAACGGGCTCTTTGCGCATTCACATTCGCTCCCATTGTAACAAGCAGCTGTACTGTGGACTCACGACCGAGCGAGGCCGCAGCTGCGACTGCACTGCCACCAGGTCCCATAGAACTTGCACTTTCACCCTCTTCTAGCAACTGGCCAACATGATAGTCCAGACCCAACAGTGATGCATGATATACGGGCGAGATCCCGTTGTAGGTCCAATTTTCTCCATGATCTACTTCTATGCCATAGTATCTAAGAATCCTCCACGGGGTAGGGCCAGACCAATACCGATGGAAATATGCTATTGGGTCCAGCATTGCAGGATCTTTAATAAGCTTCATACTCTTAGGGTATAAGGGCGTCGTATCATCTAGTCTAGCAGCACGAAAATGCGTTGACCAGAACATTGCAGCGTATGGAGCAAAAGGATATTCTCCACATAAAGGACCGTCTTCGAAGTGGCTACCTGTCTCTGTCTCCGATTGCTCGTCCCGGCTTTCCTGGGCTTCAGAATCGCTGCTTTCCATTGCTGACTGACTGTCATGTACCTCCTCTTCGAATTGAAGCAGATAGCTTATGCATAAGTCTGCTAAGGTCCCGTGACACGAGACTTCGTCTAACTTGTAGTTTGATGCAGAACCCAGTCTCACACGATCTGAGACCAGATACTCTTTGACAGAGAAGTGGGCAAGTCTCAGCTCTTCAATGCTAAATTCATCGTAAAACAATCTGCCGCCCAGCCTCTTTGCAGTTCTTGTAGAGACTAATCCGGAGCAAACCGACAAGAGTTCTCGGGGACTGGAATACCTGTTCTCAGGGTCATAGTACGGCTGTGCTGTATCAATCGCGACAATGTCGGCAACTTCTTGAATGTCAAGCGGGTGAAATGCGCAGATCAAGCACTGTAACACCCGCCGAACATCTTCAACATAAGCATCCGGAATGCTGGATAGAATTCGTTCGTAGGTCTCGTCTAGCGTTTTGGGAAGCGTCTTAAGCGCCCTCCTGACCTGGTTCGGCTTCTTGCATTCACGGATGACATCGATTTGGCACACTACCCACCGGAACCTGAGGCAGAATATCAGCCTTCCGTGAACGATGGCGTGGCTTCCGAAATAACCTACATTCCGTTGGCCCCTTCCAACAGTGTCGATTCGATCAGGGCACGAATATCGCTTGGCCATATCAAGAGCTTCGGATCTTTCTGGATCTGTTCTTGTACGAATGAACGAATGTCTGAATCAACGACGCTTTCTTCTAAACAGACTTTATGCGTTGCTAACTCTATCAGACAATCTTCGATATCAGGTTCCTTTCTGCTCGTGGTAACTATATGAAGGGAAGGTAGTCGCCAGCCACAGCATTCCTCTAATGATTGGAGAAGAATGGATCTGTCCGTACACTCGTCTAGAGCATCCAATACCAAGTACACTAAGCCGACATTAACAATGGCTTGTCGGAATGCCTCCAATAGACTCCCTCTGCTGGGTGTAGATCTACCATTATCATGAGCAGCGAATAGCTGTTTTAGACTTCCGAGAGCTCTGGGCGCGCGACTCATGAGCTGGACTAGAAGAGAACAGAGACAGCTGTCGAAAGTCTGCTTCTGGCGGACTTGGAAATCAAAGTAGAAATATATGCAGATGTTTCTTGAGCCACCAGGCTTTTGTTTAGACAGATCATGAACAATTGTCGAGCTTAGGACAGTCTTCCCACAGCCCGCCTTCCCGTGCAGCCAGAGGAGGGAAGCCGGCTGATTCTTCCATTCAAGGTAGGGTCGGCTGTCTAAGAGCCACAGACCAGTATCAGGATGATGCTTTTCACGCGCAGAGTTATGATTTGAGGAAGGGTCGGGAGCTGCAAGCCAAGTGACGATTTGTTGGGACAGGCTGTCGAGATTCACAGCGTCGAGTGAGGCTGTAATTTTAGCGACTCCATTTTGGATTTGCAGGTTCAACTGCCTAAGTAGAGAAGCTCAGTCGGGTGTTCGCAAGTCGGACAGAAGATACAATGTTTAAAGAAAATTGAAGGCGTGGTTTTTGGGCAGGGAATCTTACGCAGTGTCACTCGCTATGGCCATTGTCAAGAGTGATTGGATGTTCCTTAATCGGCTGATAACGGCGTAGGTTTCGCCCTTCTGGAAAGGCCATTTTAGGACCTTTCTGACCTTTGTCTTGTCTTTCGAAAGCCTTTTCTTGAATTCTATCATCTGGCGATAGCAAACGTCGAGCGGTGCACCAGGCTCCAATATCTTGCATGTGGCAGGCAAGCGCTTTTGATTTGTTTGATTTGCGGGAACATTCTTTGTCTGCAGATACTGCTGTTAGAGAGATAGATCGAGAGCAGATGAGTAGATTCTGTAATTTTCATGTTCCAAGAGGATCAGGTTGCCGGCTCTTCATGCTCCACTAGCCTTTGAACCACCACATCGCGTCTGGACAGACTCAAACTTGGACGCTGTCTCCGTGCCGGATACCTAAGAACGGCTTGCTTACAGGAACGCCATCGGCCTTCTCCACCATCAGCTGAAGACTTTCAAGGACTCTTTCGAAACTCATCAACTCATCAAGAAGTCCACGGATTTCTGTAGGGTAATCTCTTGCATTCTTGTAAAAATTGTTCGTTCCGACAATAATACTGAGTCAATTGGAGGATGGCGATTGCACTTGCGGTAATGCTGAGTGGGTCCATGACGCTATTGCTGACAGGACGAGAAGCGGTGGAGGGATCGACGTTGAAATAGAAAGCCCTACCTAAGGTAAGGCTGGGAGCTACCTTAGGTAGCTATCGCACTAAGCATGCACGATGATACTGTCATAGGGCTACATCGGTCCCGCACTCCCAAGTGTAACGCCAATCAGGAGGCCTCATACACCATCCGAGTCCTCTACCTTGTGCTTCAGAGATCATTCACCGTGACAACGGTAATGCACAGCCCCAAGCACGTCCATCGATGATAATTCGCCGCTACGCAAGTCTAATTACGTGGCCGCGAGGCTCATTGCACTGGAGGAGGCCTTTGCACAGCTTTCGCCATCTCGGCACTTGAATGCAAGATGACCGTGCGGTGTCCACCTTTCACCAGATCAGTCGTAACCTAGCGCTTACTGATCTGCGATTGTCCGAGTAAAGCCGAGCATGCATATAACTGAAGGAAGTCGCGGTAATTCTTCGATTTCGAACGGACTTCGAACTCAGTGGTTGATTCAGTCCAGAGAGCCCTTTTTGTTAACCAGTAAAACCGCGTCGGTAGGCCGATTATGCGATATGTCTTTTACCCAGGCTAACAGAGCGTAGCAGTATGATTTCCAATTTCTTGGTGGGCCAGTTGCTCGTAGGCGCGCTTGCTTGGATCGGTACTGCTGGAGCTGTGACGATACCTAGCTGCCAAAATGTAGCGCCGCCGGAGAAGAACCTCACGAGTGTGCGGACGGCAGAAATCCCTGTTCCCGCTCCTCCATTTGGCGTAGTCTACGCACAGCAAAACAACATAGCCTTTGTGACGTTGAACACAAGTCTGGGCGTACTAAATACAAGTGCATTCACCCCAAGTCTCATCCACGAGATTCCGCTACCAGCATCGTACGTGAGTGTCTCTGGAGGCACGGGGATTGCCCTAACCCACAATGGCCTCTATGTACTGGTGACTGCCTCTAGTACTGCTTTAATCGTGGTGGACGCGGCAAAGGCAGCTACCGGCAGCCCTGAGGCAGTTGTTGGCGTACTGAATGGCACTGCTGCCGCCGGAGATAGCGCAATCGAGGTGACTATAAGCGGACATGACAAGTATGCCTTCGTTAGCCAGGAATACGGCTCACCGCTGACCAGCGGACGCGGGACCATAGAGGTCTTCAAGCTACAGAGGCCGGCCACTAATGGGACTGTCTCTGGCACGTACGTTGGGTATCTTGTCCTGGGAGATGCGGTAGTTGGCACCGCACTCTCACCTGACGGCCGTATTCTGTACGCGACTAGTGAACTGGCCTCGAGCAACACGACGCAAGGCACTCTTAGCGTTATTGATGTGGAAAAATTGAAAACAGACCCAAGCAAGGCGCTTATTTCGAACGTCGCCGCCGGATGCGGACCGGTAAGAGTTCTTGTGTCGCGAGACAATCAGGTAGTCTGGGTCACGGCACGTGAAAGCAATGCTCTCCTCGCATTCGACGCTTCGAAGCTCGTCTCTGATCAGAATGCGGCCTTGCTCGCCTCCGTCCAGGTTGGCACTTCCCCCGTCGGCCTAGTATTTGCAGGGGTGAACGAGAGTCGGATTCTCACGGCCAACTCGAACCGCTTCCTATACCGCAATGCTACGACTGGACTGTCTGTTATTGAAGTAGACGCTGCCATCCGCGGCGAACAAGCTGACCTGGGCCAAATCCCGACAGGCTTGTTCCCGCGCGAGTTGGCCATTAGCCACGACGGCAAGACCATCCTCGCAACTGATTATGGGTCCTCTATGATCCAGGCTGTGGATGTATCTACTTTACCTTGAGAGGTGATCGCTCTAGACCCCTAATACAGGTTGACTGGATGCAATTGGATTCCGCTCTGTGGAAGATGGGTTTTGGATCTTTGGATCTAGTGTTTCCAGTCATTTGCTTGAATGTACTCGACCGCGGCGATAGGAATTGTGTTGGCACCAATAGCTACCTTTTCCATGATCGGGGCGGGAGATTGCAAACAAGGGGGTTGATAGCAAAGTTTGTTGACGTGGACCGCTTTAAAGATGACTGAAACTTATGATAATTTGACGGACTAGATTTGTTAATAGAATAAGACTGCGAGTTGCTCAGGTGCACCTGCCTGCTTTAAGTAGATGCAAGAGGACGCTAGAAGAAAACGATGCTATCCATGCAAGAATCTATGTACTCGCGGACCTTGGTTTTAGGCACTTAGAGCAGAGCTGAGTAACCCTTAGCTGAGAGGTACTTGATCATAGTATTTTGACACCTATTGCCGTCCACAGCTACCCCAGAGCGGTGTTTCAAGTCTTGCATCCAAGGAACAGCGCCCGGGACCCCTTTTCCATATCAAGCCAAGAGGCATTCTCAGCGCAGGTGCAGGCGCAGGAGACCATACGGATAACTGTGAACAGGGGCGCTTGAGATCATGTATTGGTGGTTTTAGACATAGGATGCGAGTCTGCAATATGAGATGGTCTATTTTTTGCGGGAAGATTCAAATCTTGGATGAGAAAAGGGGGGGGGGAAGTGGATACGGTGGCTGGGTTGCATTTCACCACATGGATGGATAGAAGGAACTTCTCTACCGAGTATCCTTCCATACATCTCGTCGCTGGGTTTTGACATCAATGGCACCTGCCATCTAAGCAGATCGCTAGGGGGGCCTAGCAGGCCCTAATGGCCCCTAGCCCCTATATGGCAAGCCTATGTTATAGGGAGATCTACCTTAGGTTGGCCAGGGAATGTTCATTAGCGAGGTACCAGCTCTGATACCGATAGCGATGAAACACGCAAGGATTCAGTTTATGAGCCGATCAAATTGTCCACTAAGAATTTTTGACTGATTATCTCCAGAACCTAGGACGTCGATTAACGAACGATCCTCCGCACAGCACCGCAACTCTGTCGCTAGATCGCTATGTCATAACCCCAGATGCAGAGACCGGAAACCAAAGACTATCGTAATATGTGACAAGCGAGAAAAAATATCCATGTCGAAATCCAGCCGTAAAATACCGCTCCCAGTAGTCTCGCCCGACTTAACCCGTTCCGCCCTGCGCTTTTACGTCCTTGCCTGCCCATTCAAACGTATGGTTGTCTGTAGTCCCTAGAGCTTCGGTGATGCCTGGTTGAGCCGGAGCGTGAGCCGCTGCGTGAGTGACCGCGTCTACGTATTCGGTTAGCCAATGACCTAAGAATATGTGCTGGAACCAAGACTCACCTCGAGTCATGACTCCTCCGCCTGCGATATGTCTCCTTGGTAACCACCACATCAGACTCCCGGTTCCGGTGCATAGTGAGCAAGATCAACGAGGTGATGAAGAAGAATATGCAATTCATAATGCCAAAGGCAAAGCTTGCTTTAAGCATGGCGCATGTCTTGTTGGTATTGATATGTAGACCACTGGATCCACTGACCCCATTCGGTCCCAGGGATACAGAGAATACGCCATTTCCGCTAAAGGTGGTGCAGCTGGCCTTGGATATACTGCGTAATTCGTATACGCCAGCGATGAAGGCTCCCACGAAGCAGAGATCGATGAAGGAGACGAAGATGGCGGACTCGCGGGTCGATTTTCGGCGGAAGAGGGTGACGATGGCCCAGACTGCGCCGAGGACGGAGACGATGAATAGAGTCCTGCAAGAAGAAGATATTAGTTTTCTATCATTGAGCTTGCGGAGGTGCTTGGATAGGTCCGTACAAGATGTAGCCTGGTGTAAGCTGATTGGCTTTTGTGAACTCGTGGACGAAGTATGCCTACAAGCTGTTAGTATCACAACGACGGTTCGTATTATGGAGTATATGGGTACGTGTACTTACGAGCATGCCCAATGTAGGTATGAGGGTAATGATTTCCAGAAAGCGCCAGAAGGCGAAGAAAAGTCCGGCAATCATAATGTGGATTTATGTGGATGAAGGCGGCTTGTGCGCAGCTGTACCTGGAGTTGCTGTTGTTGATTCAACACTGGGGTCGCTGCAATGAGCTCTGTTCAAATTGAGAAGATGATGAAGAAGAAGGCTGTAAGTAGTACAAGTTGACAATGTCAAGATCGTACTAGCTTCGGCTTTATGCGGGGTCGATAATGGTTGCGCGAATTGACGTGGAGCGCAGATGTACGTGAGAAGCGAACAGAAAAGAATGTAAAGGCGTGGGATAGGATATGTATGTTCGTCGTAGTATGTGCAGGACGGAAGAAGAAAAGAGCAAGCGAGTGGGTGAGGTGGATGATGTATATGGGTATCGGAAGGCTGGTGGGGTCTTGCGTGGCTGGTAGCGCACTAACGGGAATCATGCCAAGCCAAGATTTCCTGGAAACCTGGTTCGCTCCCGTTCGGGATCTACGCCAACTCCAACCGAGAGCCCGGCACGTTGATACCGTAAACCTGATTTCGTGGTTGAAAGCAGGCGAAATCGACATGAACCATGGCCATTACACGAGCATTAAATCTACAGCCTAAGACATCGGGATCTGCAAGGCAGACTCCGACATCGTCATTCCGCACGTGCGTCTACATTAGCCGATAACGTGTACAGCGTGTAGAGAGTGTTCCTATGCCGAACCTTCGTAGTCTTCCAGAGTCCCTTGATTGAATAGCACAGACGATCTATCATGATGTTTCCATGGTTTTCAGGACAATGGACAAAGCTTAAGTCCAAAGTAAAGCTCCGAATTTGAGTTGTTCCAAGTTCTCCGCTATAGATCGCCAAGCTTGGCGTCAACAGCTAGCATGCAAGCCGCGATGCTAGCAGTTCCTGCTCCCATGTATGTACCTTGAGCATTGTCTGGTCATCTCTGACCTACTAAAGACCAGCGGCCGTTGCCAGGGAGCAAACTCAATGGCTCATTCAAACCACCAATGGCTTCTCCTTCCGCCCCAACCACTACGATCCTGAGTTGCGGTGACAGCCCCCTGTCCACAACCGCCTCAGTCGTTGGCATCCTCACTTTCGCCCTTGGCCTGATAGCCTCGTACATAGCTCTGCAGTCGGCAACACGCGGTGCTCCCTCTGAGATCTCGCGCCTAATCGACGATTTGCGAACTACACAGCGCGAGATCAACCGCGTTGCAGAGTACATTTTCGACGATGCGCACAACACTGGGCAGGTGCCCCCTAGAATGTCCCTCGATACATCACCGCAATATGTTGTAAGCTCGAAAGGAGTTCTTGCTACAGCAACTGGCGGCCCTGCAGGGACCACGCAAGTGTTGTACGATGAAGTGCAAGAACTGTTGGGCAATTGTGTGAGGCTATTCTATGAAGCGGATGATTTGTTGAAAAGATGCGAAAGCGACGTCGCTCGCTGGGATCCCGAAGGGCTCAGGAGACGGATAACATTTGTGATGAACAGGCACGAGGTGGCAGAGAAGATGCAGAGGTTGGAAGACCAGAAGGCACGATTAGGCGATGTGAGAATGAGCTTGTTTTTGAAGAAGAGCGCAATGCAAGATAATATGCTTAAAGAGATCAAAGAAGCTATCAATCAAATGGCTCTACGGTATGGCGAGAAACAGACTCCTCCAGATGACTCAGGGGCCCGTCCACGTTGAGTTGCATTTGGTATAAGACAGAAAGTACCGCAGATACGACCCGAATAACAGCATATCGACGCGCTATTCTGAATGACCTAACCCCTGTCATGGATCAATAAAATCCATCACCATTAGCATCAGCCATGTTCGCATCCATCCTTGTCGACTCTAACTCCCTGGACACCCCATCAACCCCATTCCTCATGAACGGTAACAGGCAGATACAATCCTCTGGCGCACATCCATCGCGATGGATCATACTATGTTTTTGGCCATCTTCCCCAATCACCAATGCCGGAACGATTTCCATTTCGCTCGGTCGAACACGAGTCTGACTAACAGACATCTTGTTGCCCCTCTGATTAGCTCTCGTCTCCTCACCAGCATCCCCCTGCCCCTGCGCATGCACAGCAGAAACTGGCGAACACAAAGCAGAATTCAGCTCATTCAGTCTGTCCAGCAAGTCCTGGAACCTACCCTCCAGTCTCTGCACCTGACCCTCCAGCGCTGTAACCCTCGCAAGCGTCTCATCACGACCGGATTGCACAGCTGGCCCGGAAAGCTGGGTATCCGGGCGCAGATGACTCGGATCCGGACTGGGAGCCTGCCCACGTACGCTCCTCGGTGCTGACGTCGGCGCCGTGAAGCGGCCTTGTCGAGAATCATTATCATTCGAAGCATTACTATCAGCATCGAACTCCGAGTTCCTGCTCCACGAATCAGCAACTCCACCGTCAACCAACACCCGCCCCCAACCCCAAAATAGAACAACGTAAGAAAAGAAAAGAAAAGAAAAGAAAAGAAAAGAAAAGAAAAGAACGAAAATCACTCACAACTTCCTCTTCTTCATCCTACTCGTCTTACTCAACCCCTCCACCGGCTCCTCCACCCCCTCCAAATGACACAGCCCCTCCGGATGCAAATCCTTCATCGTACAAAACGCGCATTTCCCATACTTCTCCCTATACCTAACACACGGAATACCCTTCCTCAAACACATAGTGCAGGAATCCGCCGGCGAGGAGGTCTTTCCGTTATCGAAGATACGGCGACCGCGTTTCATGGGGTCGTTGACTTTTCGACCAGCGGGGGTTTGGAGGTAGGGTGGGTAGTGGGATATGTCGTCAATGGGCTCCATGCCGGAGGTGAAGGTTGCGAAGGAGGATTCGGATGCCATTATCGGGTTGGGTTGGGTTGCTTGGCTCGGTTTGATTGAGTTTTATTTGATCAGCTTTGAGAGATGTGTTTGTTTCGTGTCATGCTTCCCTACTATATCACACCACCACACACCTCTCTATACATCCTTCTCCGCATGCGGCCCTCCCACGCTTTTCGCATGCAGCCCTCTCGAACAAAGACACGAAACATGAATCTTCGCCACAAACACCGCGCACGGCTGTTCAGAACAATGAATTCCATTAAGGACCTGATATAGTACGTAATTCGTCATCGTGACGGACACGGCAAGAATGGCGACGCTAGTGCTTTCAATCCGTACGTGTTGATTTCTGAGTGTGCCAGGGTAGAGGCGAATAGGGAATGGAAACTGCAAGCAACAATAGCGGAACAGGATCTTTCTTTGTTGTTTGGGACGCTTTGTGCGAGTCCCCGTAGATGAACAAAGGGAAGAGGTAAGCAGGGCTCAACCCATCAAAAGCGACCATGAAGAGGGTGTCAGTAGTAGAGGGAGGCATCATAGCACTGATCAGGCGTTTTCAGTGGGTCATAGCATCGTATTTGCAGATGCGAAGCAAAGCTGAGCAAGGTACAACAGTAAAGTGCTTAGTTGGTGCCCCCAAGCCGTTAGCATTGGAAAGCTGGTAAATGTTCAATAATGCACATCAACGCAATAACATAACCTCCACTAAATGACTCGCCTGACCATTGAACCCGGTCTTTGAATGTCCCTGAACGCCAATTTCAATCACCGTCCAATTCCCTTTTCGTCACCCCCCCTCGCCCTTGGCGCTGGTAGTTGCCCGCACTCTTACAATTGACCTTGCCTCACTCAAATACATCAATAGAGGAGAGTTGTGCACAATCAAATGTGTCGTTTTGTTAGACATAGTTCAGAGATAATCATCAAAAGCTCTGAGCAGACACCGTAGCAGGCTAAAAGAGGGTCAGAAGTCAAGCTCTTTCCAATGCCGTGAACTGACTTACCGGACTGTTGAGCATGTTATTCCTCTTGTTACGCCCCTTCTTGATATGGCTCTTCAAGGCACTGGAATCGAGCGGCTTGAGGAGCTCAAAGCTACAAAGCAATTCACTCGATACTGACATAACAGCTCCCCAGTTGTCAAATTCGCCGCAGTACTGCATCGACAAATGTAAGCTGGTTAATCATTTTATGGTGAATTGAAAGGAACTTACATTAGGCGCGGAAAATACTGTGACTAGGATTCGATCATTGAAAAACTCATAACCGTCCTCCACCACCATGTGTGCTCGACACACCAGATCAAAATCGTGTCGTTGCAGAAATTCCATGATGATCTTTTTCCCGAAGCAATAACTCACACCTCGCTCATTAGCTTCCCAATCGCTCTCCATGTCGGCCGGATCGCTCCAGAGGAGATCGTTAAGCAGACCGTAGTCCGGCACATCGGTTGGCCTTGCAATCTGCCGTATATCGTCCATGTGCGTCAAGCTTGGGGATAAACCTCCATGGACACAGAAGATCTTGCCAGCAACAATAGCAGCAATTGGAAGGCAGTTGAATGTATCCACGAACGTCTTCCAAATCTTGATGTTACATCTCCTCTTACATTCATCATAGAATCCGTAAACTCTCGTAACATTTGCACACTCATGGTTACCTCGTAGCATAAAGAAATTTTCAGGGAACTTGAGCTTATAGCAAAAGAGAAGGAGAATAGTCTCAAGACTCTGTTTCCCTCGATCAACGTAATCCCCCAAGAAGAGGAAGTTGGCATTTGGCGGGAATCCACACATCTCGAACATTCGGATCAAGTCAGTATACTGGCCATGTATATCCCCAACGATTTTGACAGGGGCTGAAAGCTCGATCAGAGCAGGCTGGGACAGAAACACTTCTCGGACGGCAGTGCAGATCGCCGTGATCTCTGCGTTCTTGAGACAGACTGCTTTAGTGATCTTTGTGGAATAACCCGCGTCCAGCAACCTAGTAATCATCTCGTCTAGATCAATCGACTTTGGAGTCCCCAGTCCCATGCGCGGGGAGCTCGAAATTAGGGTTTCATCATCTGTTGCTGTAAGATAGGGCGAAGACGGCGGCTTCGGTGCCTTTGCGGACCTGGGGTTGATAACATTCTTCTTCACTAATATCGACTCTTTCGGCTGCTGGTTGTGGGAGGGATGCAGCATCCCTGAAGGAGGCGCGTCAGAGACATGATCAACCTCTCCCGAGCTCTGAGCATTGCTGACACCCTTATGACCCTTACCCACGGAGGCTGAAAGAGTTGGCGAGGGGGGAGGTTGTGGAGAGCCTGGTCGCGGGCTCGGTGCTTCATCCCCTTCAGTGGGTGGGGGCACTGGATCAGGTACAGGCTTGGATCCGCTAGACTTGGCGCTAGATCCAGACTTTGTTGATCCTTTAGTATCTGCTCTTTCCAAGGTGCCACTTGTCACATCAGCTTGCGAAAACGAGTTCCTGGGACTGTCAGACTTCTGCCCGGGTATCTTCGATCGTAACCCTCGGAAAGAGCGCGAAGACTCCTTAGTATCAGACTTGCTGAATGAGGGATAGGATTGAAGTCCTTCAGAAGATTTATCAAGCGATGTTGAAGAAGCGTTTTTAGGCGTCCTAGAGCCGTCGCTTGTTTTGGAGGGTTGCTGACCCATTCTCCCTTACGAGCACTAGCCGAACAGATTTTCGCGACGTGCTATCGGGCTAGTTCGGCGAGGTGAAGTCGAAGATAACCTTCAAAGGATATCTCACTACCCAAAACAAAGGGCCCAAGGGTCCTTGGATATGAGGTAAGATACAAGGGCGATATCTCCGGTCCGAAGGCCCAGCCCGGACTTTGGCCCTGTCTGTCCTCCGTGATGATAGTCGTGGTATAGTAAGCACTTTATGTGTTACGGGGGCTTGAACAGCGTGAAGAGAAGGCACAGAGAGCGAGGTTCAACAAGCGATCGTAAAGCCTGAGGATAGAGATCTGCCAGTTTGCCAGGCTCCTTTAGGTTTGGTTCGAGCGTATTGAGATAATCCAGATCGTAAGCCGTAAGGGCGGGGCTGCGAGGTAAAACCCTGCGCACGCTGTTGACGTCAGCTAAGTTTCTTGGTAAGGCTTAAGTAGAGCTGCGGTAAGTGAAATTTATGAAGGCGCAGCGGAGGAAAGAAGGGTAGATCGTGGGAGCATTGCGTACAACAAGGGAAGGTCCATTGCTAGACCAGCCCCTCACTGCGCAGGAGCGCGCTCGCAGTAGGAGAACAAAAGCTTGAGATGACAGACCTAAAGGTACGAGTTCAGAGCTCTTGTGATAATACAAGGCGGTGCAGATGTCTCGGCTGGTATGTTGACCTGGGAGGGTTGTTGCCTTAAAGAGGAGCGGAGGCTACTGGTTGATAAACCACAGAAAAATAAAGTTTGGAGGTACCTCTGACGCCTTTCATCGGCTTTCCCGTCGCTGATCAGCAATTTAAGGGGGTCTAGACGCTTTCTATCAAGCAGTGATGCCGATCCTGTCACATTAATGAGCATTCAGACTGGTCGCACGTTGCCATTACTGATAAATCTGGAATAGATCACAGTGCTAAGCACTCTATTCTACTGCGGTGCTTGTCACTAGGTAACAACAGCATTACCAATGGTGGTTAAGCCACGTCATGGCATATGACATTTACTATCCTGCCACTGTTTTTGTAGCAGTGTATCTGAGTGCTTCCTACCAATGCTCTTTGCGAGCATGGTGCCAAAAGAAAGCACCTTATCGCTCAAACTCGTGGTGGGAGGCCACACGTGCTCGGTTGCTAGCATTTGTGCAACTGAACACGCTCATGGCGGGCCATCTAAGGAACCACATTCTCCTGGAGCATTTCCGTGTTTGCAGTACAGAGCCATTGTTGGTTCTCGACTCAACTGGCCAGCAGAATAGTAGCAATATAGGTATGGGTCATGCGTAGAGCAAACGATTCCTAGTCTCTGCTCCTTTAAGGATCTTCCACTTCAATCTTTGTAACATGTTGTCCTGGTACCACAATCAGACCCAGGAATCGGCTGGTCATGTCCAATTTCACGCTCGCTCCAGGATCATGAGATGCTTCCGTTGCGGCTTTGATGGCACTTTCTGTAGGGGGACGGTATTCGTAGGACTGAGAAAGGATAATGTTACACTCCTAGGTAAGGTTAGCTGCTATTCTCGAACACATATAGCGGTGAAGGACTCGGCCTACATTGTCGGTGCATTTGAAGTCTCCAATAAACATTCTTCTGTCATTGGTATGAACGCGCAAGTTTTTGTTCAACAAGAGCTCAAGGTACTCAGTAGCTTTGGTATTGTCCATTGGTATGGCATTCGCATTCCCATGGATATCTTCAGCTCAGCATGCAATGTGTCTAGAAAGTTTCCGGTCGGCACATACGTCATCCGTCTTGCTGGGTTTCCGACAAGAGGTTGGGACAGCGGCTTCGTTTGAATGTCCTGTGGTCCTACGCACAGGTATAAAAGTATTCTTTAATTACTTTATGGACCAAAGCTACGGTATCGAACAGCAATTCGACGCGGCGCGGCACCAATTAATTCCGTCGTTGAATGCTTGGCGTCTACAAGCTCGCCACTCGTTATCCAGATGCATTGCTGGTGCCAACCGCCAATACCACGCTCGCGAGATTGGCTTTACAAGTTCTCAGCCTTTAGCGAAGGGCTGACAGTCTTCAAGAGTATCGTCATTGAGTTTCACGTGAGCAGCTTATATTCAAACCCATCCTGAATTGGCTTGCGGAGGTAGGAAAGGCCCGAATGAAGGCTGAGAAGAGCTGTGGGGAAGTATCCCAAGAAATTGCCCTATCCTCTTAGATCCGTAGACGCGGAGCTACCGGATAGCAATGCAATGCCCCCGTCTGAAATGTCTCGGTACGTGTTATTCTGCACGCGGCAATGCCCTGCTTCCTATACCATAATGATGCCTACCGCCCGCTTCGTGATTTCGAAATGGAAAACTGCAGGTATTTCTACTACCTCGAAATCTGTCAAGGTAAGCATCTGCTTGTTCGAGGCTTGAATACAACGGTCAATTGAACAAACATATGATCTTTCAATATTGTTGATTCACATACTGCTTTTAACATACCATATATAGAGAAGTACTGAAAATAGAGAAATCAAGCATGAGGCGATGTAACGTCGCAATGGGTCTTGGCTCATTCAGTTTCATTTGACAGTACCTGAAGCTAACGCTCGAGTGACAGACTTACTCAGACCACTCCTCGGATTCACAGTCTGTAGCTTGCTCCATGCGAACGATAATGTCAAACAATAGCGATGCATTCAATAAAGCTAGATGGGCTCTAGGTATTACGCCAAACAAGACCAACCAATTCTTACTTTTGCCGCACATTTGAATACCGGACTGGGGGACAGTCTGCATATATCTGGCAACCGCAAGGCTAGGTGAGGTTTCTTTTGTTCCTCGGCCAAGATTTCAAGTGTAATTATTGGCTGGACAATTTTGTGAAGCTGCATGGAACGGCAAAAATGCCGGGTTTGGTGGCCGCATCCGAAAGAGAAAGAAGAGGATTGTGAAGTCATTTGCCCCATAACAGGGCTGTCAGCTGCAGCATTAGCCTGCTTGTTGGTCTAATTTCCGGGCTAGGAGGTGGTATCTTGCAATCATGTGTGACTCGAGCTTCACCTAGGTTCTGATGCTGATTCTGGGAGGTGTTGATTACAATCCCAGAGTCCGCATCCTGAGCTATTTCTAGTCAATGAAGTTACAGAACAAAGCCAAATGGACTGCTCTTTGACCTAATACCTTGTCAAGCCAACAGGCTCGTTCGGTACATCCTGGATGTTGGATTAGGGTGTGCTCCGGGTGATTTTAGGTCCACGAGGATACGCACGGTAGGTGATTAAGATCACAAACATGGTGTAAACCCTTCACCAGGGCTGCCGCCAATAAGTTTAACAGTCAGGGCAAACTGAATTTACATTAGGTAATGATCAGCAACACCCCAGTGTAATTATCTTCTTGAATACATCTTTCACCTCACTGTTGATCAGCATAAATCTTAGCCTGCCCTCCACCTCATCATCGGTTAGATCACCGTTCGAGATCACTATCTGGTATATCATTAACTCATCGAACTGTACGGTACCACCTGAGCTTCTCATTAGCATTATGGATGCCGGATCCGCTTTACGTGAGCCGTCCATCGACCCCAGGACAGATTATTCCAGGATCGAACGTAAGCCTAGGCATCAATGGACAGTCTCTCACCATGTAACCCTGGTATTCCTAGCCAGGTTCTACGAAAATCATTGGAAAGATATTACGAATATTTTCAATACATACTTTTCAAGCGAGCTAAGAAATCCAAACGGTTTATCTTCAGGGGCATTAGTAGCCATGTATAATGACATGAACAGGGGCAGAACCGGAAAAGATGCAATGAAGCTGATTCGAGGAACAGCCTTCCCCTTTGTCACAGGGTCAACTTATGTGGATAAGAATGCAATAGAGCAAACCGCAACTGAGCTAGGCATTCGATTGTTAGAGAGACCGCCAAGGGCTCTGCCTAGGGGACTCAAACCGCTAAAGAAGCCGCGGACGGTAAAACGCAAAGCTGTAGCACTGGAGGAGGATACAGATTTCCTCAGCGAACATGAAAGCGTACGTCGGGCATCTAAATTGCGACAGCATCCAGAACCACTTCCACAAACTCCAGAGCGTCATCATCATCTCGGCGCTCGTGATGGCCTCCTGACGCCACCAGGGACCAGCAGTCAGCAATCAATTCCCACACTCAAAAGACTGCCACCGGTTGCTTATAGAGCCTTTTCTAGTGATTCGCAGGGCTCGTATTCAACAGAAGAAGGTTTCCGTGCAGGCGCTTTCGTGGACTCCGAAGTCCCCCTTCCACCGGAGCCCCAAAGTCAAGAATATCTAGAGGAAGCGAAAAGGGTAAAATGACCTCACCTTGTACTCCTTTTTGGTGTTGAGAATAGGCCTTGAAGCCTTGATTTATGGCACCCTTTACACCATAACCCTACAAATACGAAGACAGATGCTAATCCAAAGTGATGAAGCATGTGGCCCCCGTCCCTACCGGACCGACGCCATTTATTTCGACTACCACCTCGGTGAGTGAAATGACCATGTAATGGTTTTCTGATCCTTACCTGAGCATTTCCGCTCCTCGCGAGACTACGCGAAATGTTTTCAAAGAGAGTTGACTGACAGCGCCATTGGTTACAGATCGTACGGGCTATTCATAGGGCTCTTAAGCTTGGTCCTGATGCATCCATCTGCGTCCTGTCGTTAGATCTAGCCGACGCTGAAGGTAATTGATATCTGCATGCTCAAACATGAATGGCATTGGTTGACCTGGTACATAGGAAGAGTTCAATCCGCGTCTGCTCTGAAGCTGCGGCAGCTAGTCGATCATTTCTATCTACCTTTTAACGAATTGTGAGCAAGTCCTCTTGCTAACTTCTGACCTGAAATGCTAATTTGACTAGTCTGATGTAAAGTGCTTGGTTGCGACTGGGCAAGTCGCACGTACTTACTGTCGGTAGCTACGGGAAAATTCCTCCATCAGCGATTCTCTCTGTTCTGCCAGTTTCAAGACTTCTTAATTCCATACCTTCCGTGGTTCGTTCCCACCTTTCTTTACTCCTCGCTTCCAGGGAATTAATTGTTGGAAAGCCTTGGGACGAAGATCCTTTCAAGATCCTTGTTCTTCGTGATGCCAAGAGTCTTCGCTCGGGGAGGATAGCACATGAGAAGGCGCGTCTACCCCTCTCCTATGGTAAGCCTTTTCTGTCTCCTCCATCCAAATTCTCGGGGATTAGACTAAAGATATAGGTGTGGGGTACGCTGTCGGTAGACTTGTGTGTTGTCTGGGCATCCCTTACGTGCAACCGATATGGGACTACGCGATTACCAACCTATGTGTAGATTTCAAACTTGGGGAAGGCCTCACCAGATGGAACGAATGGGAAGACCTAAACGACATCTTCCGGAACGCCGTTGAACGGGGCTACCGAAGCTCAGAGGGAGATACACTGCCGCCCCCGGAAGTGCCAGAGGAGACCAGGGTTCCAAGGCCTACAAGAGAAGAACAGGCTCCAGCGGGAAGATATCTAGAACACCGAGATGCCGGCAATATACCCCCCGATGATGCAAGCCGTAATGATGAATCTTCCTTATGGATGCATGATATCTGGAAGTACATTAATCTACCGAACTTTGAAGGCGGCGCATCAAGAGCAGCAGTGTACAAAGGGGAACACATTGATGATGTCAATGGTCTGCAAAATCTTAAGATCCTGGAGGAATTTAATAAGGACCCACCCAATCAACTTGGACCCGGTGAGCAATCCAGCAAAGGAGACAACATAGCAAAAGAAGGCTCTGGAATTGGTACATTGAGATACGCAAGTCCGCTCAACGAGGTCCAAGTTCATGGCGCTGTCAATGGACGGTGCCCCATACGGCCCAGAAGGAGTGACGCCTCACCAATAAGGCCACCAAGGCAGCTCCTTCGGAATGGAAACTCCTCTAAAAGAGATCTTGATAGACTTGATGGCTATGAGGGTGTGCAAGTATTGCAAAGAGTTCTACCCAGCGATCAGCAGGGAGATGATCAGCTGAAGAGGGGGGAAACGTTGTACGAATATTCTTGGACAGGGATGTGATTGCTGAGCTTTATTGCTGTATTTTGGGGGGGAAATAGAAGACCTTCAGGCAAGGATGATGTGTGATGTCTACCATTTTGTGAGGCTTGAAGAACGTGCAGGGTAGGACACTGGATGTCCAGGTCAGGAATACAGGGTTATTGGTGGAGTAAAGAGATCCCGTAAATCATGCGAATTGGGTTGAGTTGTCTTGCTATATCGACTATTCGGATCGTTGCATGCCTAGGCGCAATGAGAAGACAATGTACATGTAGTTTCTCTGCTTTTTGCAACCTATGTCCTCCCAATCTCTAATGTTTCATAAGACTTCAGGATATGATTGTGTCACAATGCAGGTTTTGGATTCGATTGTTCAATTCAAGCTCTTCAATGTTGTCTAGGCTTGCCATTCACGCTCCACAATGCAAGCTCTTCCCTTCCCCTACCTCATCCATCTAGAACTTCTGAAAACCCTTCACAGCCTTTCCCGTTCGAGGAAGCACCCTAAGAACATTGAATCGTACCTGCGTACAATGATTAGCTCCCAAATACAGATTTAAGCGGTAATTCAATGTGTACATACCGTCTTGCTCAAAGGCCTGCATTGCCCAACGGTAACCTGATCACCCTCCTCAACACGGAACGCTGGCGAAACATGTGCAGCCAAGTTCTTATGTCGCTTCTCATATCTGGAGTACTTGGGGACGAAGTGGAGGTATTCGCGGCGGATGACAAGGGTACGGTGCATTTTGGTAGAGATGACGGTGCCTGTGAGGATACGGCCACGGATCGAGACTTCACCCGTGAAAGGGCATTTCTTGTCTGCAGATAGCGAGTTAGACAGATAATCCATATTGTAGGCACTCCTCCTATGACTGCTGACGGGTAGCTCATACCAATATAGGTGCCCTCAATCGCAGTCTTTGGTGTCCTAAAGCCCAGGCCCACGTCCTTGTACCATCTTCGTCCACCCTTGCCCACTCTTGTGCTCTTCGTGCGCTTTGTCTTTTGGTTGACAAAGATATGGGGTTGTTTCTGGAAGGCACGCTCTGACTGCACCGTCAATTCTGTCGCCATGATCGCGGATTGATCTGGTCGAGTTGGCGATCTACAGCGAGGTTGAATTATTGTGTGGGCGCTAGCGCATGCTTAGGGCTGAAGCCGAACGCCAAGTCCGCCAAGCCGCTTAGAGTAGGTAGCTCAAGCATTTGTTTACTTCCGAGCCGCGGTAGCTATCCACATCATAAACACAAGTGGTAATGGCAAAGAGCTATTAACCACAACAGCAGAGCAAGCGCTCATAGTTCAATCAATATGGCGTCGAATCAAAGTCCTAAGGCGCCGCGAATGCGCCAGGCACGCAAGTCACTCGCACATGTACCATCGACAGACGTTAGAGGTGACAAGGAAGATCTTAAGGTGGACTCAGCGGCTCTCTCAAGTCTGACAGTGCAGGGGAAGCCGGCTACGAAGAAGTCGCGCAGTAAAAGCCTTGGGCCGGGGGGACTAGACGCCCTCAGGGAGAGTACTGGCAACAAGCAAGAGGTAGAAGATTCAAGTCTCAAAAAGATGTTCAACGCTCAATTGATATAGCCTGTCCTACCACCACAATTCAAATCCATCTTAAAACCAACAATACCGTTGTCGCCTCCGAAGATCATCCCGCCTCACAATGGCGTGGGCAAGTCTTCTCCTAGCAAATCTAGTCGGGCAGCACCTGCGGGAAAGTCGCCACGCAAAACTCTAGCGAATACCTCTACGGAGTCGTCGCAAAGCCTCCCCAATCCTTTCGAGACCTCTCCTGCGTTGGGGTCTGCCGAGTCTCAATCTCCGACGCGTGTAGCAGTGCGCACAGAGGAAGAACAGCAAGCAGCTGCGCGAGAGCGAGAGCGGCAAGAGATGCTGGCTCATAAGGACGCGAGAAGAAAATCATTAGGTAACATGACCCTTCCTCGATAAAGACTATGCTGACCAATGTATTAGCAAACCGAAGAGTGTCTTTCGCTCCAGAAGCAACGCTTCACACATGGAATGTTGTTGAACTACCTGAAGACTCGACTACATCTTCGGCCTCGACGAACTCGACCAGGAGAGCGTCCGGTGTAACCGCCAACACAGGGTCCCCGTATCGGTCGACAAATCCCTCCTCTGATGCCTCTGAACCGCCATCAACCCCACCAGAGCAGGTAGAAGAGTTGCAAGTCGCTGCTTCTCCTGCTCATCAACGTGACCTACATCAAAAGAAGCGCCGTAGAAGCTCCGGAATACCTCCCATGAATTTCAATAACCCTGAAGACTTTTCTTCGAGCCCTTACAGTGGGGCTTCTGATGACACAAACCAGACATTCGTGACCGCTGACGAGATCGACAAAGATAGCGACTCGTCAACCGCGAATGATGACGATTTAGTCGAAGATGAGACGGTCACTGGCGTAGATGGAGATGACAACACGGTTCATTCAGCTGGAGATTCCACAGGGTCAAGCGGAAGACTTGAGGCGGCTCTACAACAGGCGGCCAAGCAAGCTGGGACACAAGGCATTGAGTATGACGAGCATGGCGATATTACCATGGAGATGGCTGATGACGAGGTCACGGGTGCTTTCAAATCTTGGGTGAAAAACGGGCAGTACGTACCTCAGGTCATCGGGGAACCAAATGCTTTGCAAGATCAAGAGAATCTGAATCCGTTTTCGCCAGCGTTCAAAGCCAACGTAAACAGGAACATAAGTCAGCATGGAGATGCCACAATGGATATGACGCAGGCTGTTGGTGGAATCTTGCCAGCTGCTGGTGTGAGTCAGTCCTCTCCCATGCGTAAGCGCAGAAAATCTATTACTGGCAATCGACGGAGGAGCAGTGTTGCTCGTCGTCGGTCATCTGGAGATGGCTCAGTCATGGGTGATGAAACAATGGATTTGACCACAGCTATTGGTGGGATTCAGCAGAGCGGCTCAGCTTCGAATAGCGAGGAAATTGGTGGTCAGTCTGCCGACGAAGACGAGGAATTGACAATGGAATTCACGTCTGTTGTTGGCGGCATGATCCAATCCAATAACAGAGGCGTGGCTTCCATCAATGACCAGCTGGCTAGTAATCAGCTAATTGGGACCATGGATCGCCATCAGAGTGAAGAGTCATCTAACAATGATGAGACTATGGATTTCACCTTGGCAGCTGGTGGCATTCTTCCTTCTATTACCGAGCGTACAGAGCCTCCTGAGGATAAGACTCAGGACATGGACATAACTGCTGCCGTTGGAGCCATTCTCCCAGACCAGCTTAGCACTGGAAATAGAGTTGAGGCCAAAATATTGATGGAGCAAGAGACAGATGTTGGTCAATTGTCAGGATCTCCGTTCTTTGGGACACCGCGTCAAAAGCCAGTAGGAGTGGGATTGTCAGATGAGCGAGCTTTACCAGCACATGTCAAGACGATGGCCTCGGAGACTGGTAGTCCCAGTCTAGCAGTGCCTCATAGTCGGAGTGATACGAAGAAGAGCTTGGGTCGATCGTCCATGACACCGAAGTCACAGCAACCTACGCCAGTTAGTAAACCAGATACGCCCTCCAAACAGCTGACGCCACAGCCGATACGCCCGACAACTCCTGGGAAGACTCCACCCTCAAAGAACGTAACAATGAGGACCGCTTCCCCAAAGAGACTCTTCAAAGCTGAGATCAAAGCTTCGGCCAAAAAGTCTCCAGACTCCACTCCCAGGCCAAGCGTACCAAATCCTCTATTCCGTCAAGATCTAGAGACCGGTGCTGCAACTCCAAGTATCATCTTGAAGCCCAAGAGGCGGAGATCGTCAGGCTTAGGGGTTGACCGAGAGGGTCTTGGTTCACCTCGCGTTACTGCTTTACTCGACAGACGAGGCTCTATTGGCGAGAACGCTAAGGCCTTTGTCGCTAAGGGTCCAGCACCAATGGGTGTTCGCTTTGAAGATCCCCAAGTCATGGCACAGGAGCTGGATTATGAACGAGCAGAAGATCAACGTAGAGAGAGCGGGCGTGGTATCCTACAACAAGAAGCTGACAGCCATGATCTTGAGGAGAGAGATGCAACGGCTAATCTGAAAGACATGATCGAAAGCCTGACACCACAGAAGAAGAAACTGAAGGGTCGCAAGAGCTTACATGTTGGTGCTGCAAAGGGTCTACTTGGTAAGAGACCTGCTGAGCTTGACGAAGATGAAGACGAAGATGACGCTCCCAAGCGTCTGAAAGGAAGAGAGGGCAGCCCAGTCAAGAAGGTCAAGCTGCCCGCGCCCCCTTCTAAAACTACCACGACGGGCCGGACTACCAGGTCCACGAGACGTAGTCTTGCTGAGGCAAGTGGCAATGGCCTGGCTTCTACGCCTACGGGCCATGGCTCGCCTCTCAAGACTGACGCAACTCCCAAGGATCAAACACGCTTCAGGAATGCAGAAGGGCGTAGTTCTGCTAGAGTCCAACCTTTTGAACAGAAAGTAGACGCAAGTGCAATTGGCGGTGTAGCTATAGGAGAAGATGAAGATGGGATCCATCTTCAAGACTTCTTGAACATGACAAGTATTCGATTTATGGAATTGACAACAACGAAGCGGAGGCACACAATGGCGCCACACGCTTTGGCAGAGCCAAGCGCAAGAAAGAGCGTTGGGGCCCAGGACGATGGCCAAGGGGCCACCTCCAATGATCTTGAAAGCTGTGTCGTAGCCGGGGCGTGCACAGTGCCAATGCTCGAGTTGTATCAGCATGTGAGCTAATCAGAGATCGCAATTAATACTCGTGTACGATGCTAATGCTGAGTTCCAGTCCTGCCGAGAGCTCAAGAATTACATATCCGAAGGTCGTAGTATCGTAAAGGAGATCGAAGCCGACACCTACGATGATAACCCCCAGCTATTCCGCGAATACATGTCGGCGCCTCCAGACATCAAATCAATCATGGATAACCAATTCAAAAATGTCAAGACCCATGCCAGGCTTCTTAGTAAGGCTATGTGGTATGAATGGCGCATGAAACTGCTCGATGGTCTCAAAGAGGGCCTACTAAAGATCGGCGAGGGTATGGACCAAGACGATGAAAGCCTAACACAGCAAGAGCAAATCCTCCAACCTGTTCTGCCGGGATTAATTGAGAAGCACGAGCAGCTGGAGAGCCAGGTCCGGATCGCTCAGGCTCAGGCTGACGAGCTAGCGGACTGTGACCAAGATGAGCTCCAGGAAGCCAGAGAGAGTCTTCTCTCAGTTGAGCAAGAACTAGCCGCTAAGCAGCAACTTATTGAAGAACTCCAAGTCCAACTGCGGGAGAAGGAGAATATTCTTGGAGACGTCGTTGAGCGAAAGCAAGAATGCATCGAAGACATCAAAGAAGCAGAGAAGATCCGCCAGGACTGTCGAGGGTGGAGCAGCAAAGAGGTCTTAACATTACAGGGTGAATGACAATTATCCAATCTCACCCCTGAACTCCGCTAACCATCCACCCAGCAAACGTGAACACCCTCGAAGAAGCCCACGGCTGGACCATCACCTCGGCAGTCTCAGACGCCCTAACCATGACCTACAACCGCACCCTCCAACTCTTCTTCACGCCTTCCTCTTTCCAATCCGATGAAATGAACGCGTCTTGTACCTCTAATTCCCCCATCAGCCTCACCTACATAGCCGATGCCCGCCCCTACCACCCACAACCGCTGACGACTGATAAGCGTTTCTTCCTCCAGATAATGCGCGCCCAGCTCCAATGCCTTTCTCAATCCCGCACCAGCGTGCACGAGCTCCTCACTTTCGTAAGCAACAGCTGGGACGCGGCGTCCTGTATTGTCGAAGAAGCGCGTTTGTTGGGCGTCGGATATATTAGTGAGCCGAGTATTATATCTGATGAGGCGATGGTTGTGCGGGCGAGTATCTTGTTGAGGGCTATGAGGACGAAGGTGGAGGTAGGGTTTGAGGTTAGGGTGAGGAGTGGAGAAGGGACGGCGCCTTTAGTGATTGATGTCAAATCTAGTGCGAAGGTGTGTTATGGAGAGGGATTAAAGGAGAAGAAGATGGGAGAGTTTTTAGAGAGCAAGGTTAAGGGGGTAGAGGGGAGGGGAATTTGGGTTAGGGCGGTGGGCGAGTTGGAAGAGAGGTTGATTGCTAGGGGGAAGAAGGCTTAATGATATGATGTGATGAGGTAATTTTGGAGTTTGGGTTCGAGGTGTATATATGATTGTGCCCGTACATGGCTTGTATTGCCAGACAAAAACATCGTTTGGCTTCTCCATTGCTTGCTCCTGCTGGAGTTGAAGGCTCTGTACGTTGGCATCCAAACCGTTTTTCTCAAAACCCAACTTTCAATGGTTTTCTGCTTCAGTCCCCAACGATCACGAGTAGCTAGCACTCACGAAAGCAAAAAGAGAAATCCGCTCCTTTGATTACCATTTCCGCACCAAGTCTGATAGGGGTTTGAGCTCCAGTCCTTAAAACCCGATCCTATTCTAAGCAATATTCAATCATGGTCCAATATTTTCTCAATGATATGACACCACCTCAGCAGCTCTCTCCATAGCCTTCCTCCTACTGAAGTAAGCACAACATTGTATCAATTGACAATATCAAACATCATCTTTGACCGCCTTTTTCTAAGTTTGCAACCATATCTCCGCTTGCTTTCCTATTCTCACCTCAATACAGAACGTTGCAGGTAAAGAACAGTATAGAAGCAGGCAGATAAGCCGATAGAATCCAACAAATGAGCTTCCAGTTCCACAGCAGCGGTTTGTATTACTAAGGGCTACCTGCAGCCTGGTACCCCGACCCCACCTTCTTATCATCGTCCTACTCACCTCCTTCATCCCCAAGAGATTCTGCTCTTGATTCAACCCAAGCCACGATATTTTCATCGATCTCAAAATCAACGGAAAACCTGACATCTCTTCCAAATTAAACAACATGCGTCTTTCAACCACCTTCATCACCGTCAGCCTTATTTCATCCGCCATCGCAGGGCCCGCTGCCTACGGTATCTGCCAAGCCGGCTGTGCGTCCGTCGTCATGGCTTGCTATGGAGCTGCTGGAGCAGTGTGGGGTGCAACG
This sequence comes from Cladonia metacorallifera KoLRI002260, assembly GCA_000482085.2. Classification (NCBI taxonomy): domain Eukaryota; kingdom Fungi; phylum Ascomycota; class Lecanoromycetes; order Lecanorales; family Cladoniaceae; genus Cladonia; species Cladonia metacorallifera. The sequence continues at coordinate 1,517,503 of KI911109.1, forward strand.
GCGGGGGTTGGAGCTGCCCCAGCTGTTGTGGGTTGCAACTTGGCATTTGGAAAGTGCTCGGCTGCTTGTGCAACGATTTTGCTCGCTCCGACACCTTGAGGGACGGATTTATGCCATAGGAGCTGGTAAGTATGCCTAGAGAGATGTTAAGGGGGTTGCAGCTGATATTTTGGCAGAATCGGCAATGATTTTCTATTCTCAGTGACGGCCTTTTGATGATTTTATGGAAGGATAGGAGGACCTTAGGAGCTTGGTGGGAGGAGGAGTTAGCTAGGAACCAAGGCAATTTTTCATGGAATCTGCTGCCCAATGCTCAATCCAAGCCTTTGAAAGCGGAAACATGCTGTCCACTATCCTTCGACTTCCCCTTCCCCCGCTTCCTTTTCTTTCTCTTCCTTGGCTTTTCCTCCTCACTACTCTCCTCTTCCCCTTGCTCACTACTACCGCTCTCACTCCCAAAGCCATTGGCCCTCTTCATTCCGCTCACCCCATCACCCTCATCCTCACTATCCGCTCCACGGCCAATCCGCTCTTCCCAGACCTTCACCACGCTCCCACCCCCACTAATCATACGTCCATCGCTCATCCAGCCCAGCCCCACTACCCCCTCCACCTCATCATGCCGACTCTCCCCCACAACCCTCGCTCTCTTTCCCCCCATTCCCACAAACCTGACAAACCCATCATCCATACCCAGCGCTGCCATTGGCTCCGCACCCACACCTTCCGGCACAGCAGCCAGTACATCGGCGCTAGCGTCTCTACCGATGCGGACGGTCTCCTCATTATCATCCCATACACCTATCTCCCATAACCTGAGCACGCCCTTTTCACCACCCACAATTACTCTTCCGTTGATAGCTGTAGAACTTAGTAATTCTTCCCCCTGATCCTCGCTTTTAACAAGCAACCCGCGCCGGAGGTCTGTCACGGCGACCGTGGTGCCTCCCGTGCTGACCCATTGCTTGGGGAAGCCACTAGTAGACGCGTCTGTAGGTGGGAGAGGCGTTAGGGAGGATACGTAGTCATCGTGTGGGTAATGAGTTTGGCTTGGTTTGGACTCCAAGGTGGTAGTATTGGTTTTGGGGTTGGTGCGGAGGTCGTAGAGGTGGAGGGCAGCCGAGTCGGTAGCTAGGAGGAAGGTCTGCGGAGAGAGAGCATGGATGAGGGACGCGGGATCGGTTGTGGAGCTGGGGTAATGTTAGCAGAGATCAAGTAAAACATACAAGTTTAAGTAGGGGAAGTATTACTTGTGCAATGGGATAGCGATCTTGCTTACGACGTGTCCTGTCTCAGTCGCTGCTGCTTTCACAATTCCATCTGTCCCAGCGGAGAAGAGCAATTGGCCATCAGGGCTGAAGCAGAGGCTCCGACAGCTGCCTTTGTGTCGACGCGTTCGCCATGCTGTCTCAATTGTGCCGTGGCTGGCTTCTGAGGTGCTGGAGAAATCAGCTGGGGGCAGGCGATGAACTTGTACTTGGCCAGATGCGAGACCGAGTGCTAAGAGGGGTGATGAAGGATGTATGCATTGGGCAAAGAGATCGGAGGTTAGTGGGTAGGTGCAGATAATGTCGAACATTGGGGGCTTGAGAGTAGGATTACCTCAGAACTAGAACTAGTACCTCCCAGAGACTTAGAAGTGTTCACCCCCCAACCGTATGCACCTAGCAACCGTATAGCCTCCCTAGAGACACCCTAGAGCTGGGCGCCTGGGCAGCAGGAATCAAGTCCCGAAATTAATCACTTCAGGGAGTGACACATGATCAAGTAAGCTAAAGCTAAGCGAATTAAAGTCCCAGAGTTCCTCCAAATAGTCCCGGCTAAGATTTTTTTCAGGGCCCTTTCCGCCAGCTTTAGGCCCAGCCCTACAGGGCTGTACATTAGGGGGGGAACTCTTCTAGAGCTACACGGTTGGGGGTTGTATAGGGGGTGAACCCTTCTAATGTATAGAACATGCGATTAGAAAATATATTTAACCTAAACAATAGAAAAACTGATCTTAAAAGCTCCTTATCTTTTAATAAAGCTGTAGAATATAGTTCTAATGTATATCATCTGAGGTCTTTTGTCGCCCTTGATTTTCTATGACTTAGGCTGATAGCATGGCAGGAAGCGTGCTCGTGGATAAAGACCTCTGGGAATTTGTATTATTAACCTCTATAGCTAGCAGAAGAAAGCTAAGAGGTGTACGTAAGCATAATTGAGATACCGACATCACAGAGTACCGAGTAGTACGTCCTCGATCCCTGATGTTCCCTTGCCTATGCGTTGGCCTACTTCCTCTATGATAGCCTGTACGCTGGGAGTACGTAAATACTCCTTTGTATAGTGCTTTGGGGCGGTCCCTGGAGCGGATCTCTCTGGCGCTGAAACTAGCCAATAAAACGGCGGAGTATGCTCTGGGTAGACGTTCCGAAGCTTCCTTTTGATATTGGAATCTATCTCATCTCTTCTTAGCTTCTCTTCAAACCCAGCATCCCCTTCAAAACAGAAGGTGGGCTGACGAGTGACAGGCCCTAGGTCGCCTGTCGGACTTGGCAAATTTTGGTCAACCTCGATTCGGTGGGTGATGTTGGGGATTCCTGGTCGGATGTTAAGTATCACGGAGATCTCCACATCTTTACCGTAAAGGCCCCACATTTCGTTCAAGGCAAGTTCGGTGATATTGTGAGGACTTGGGAAGTGGATGTTCAGGCATTTCGGTAGGCCCTTTCCTGCTATAGGCCCTTTCCAGGGTGGCGTGAAGTATTTGGCTACTCCTGTGGCCCGAAAAGCGTGAGAAATCTTGCACTCGTGCGGATTCTGGAATCCCTCCAATACATTGGAGCCTTTTGGGCAATCGTAAGTCCGAAATAGATTGTACTCAGGTTGGCTGTCCTTCGAGTCAGTCTTGAGGGCGGAGACGAAGACATGTTTGCAACGGGTGCCATCCGGAGGCGTAAAGTACATGTGCTTGTCGATTTGGTAGAATTCGGTGCGTCCATCGATTAGCTCCACCAGGATGTCTGTATCAAAATGACTGTGCTGCAGCGCGCGCATGCGAAATTCCTCGAACTTGGATCTAGGCTCGATGCAGTCGATCAGGTCGTACCACTCGGTCAAGGCAGCTTCTGCGTCCATTTGAAAGCGACCAAGGAACAAGGCGAGCCATCCACCTGATCCCACGCCCGCAATGACATCGAAAACATCGCAGGGTCGAGGTTTGCTGTCTAGTACTCCGTTGTACCGTGCGATCGTGTCAAGCAATTTCGAAAGAATTATTAGCGCTGAGCTGGCCTCCAGTCTGCCACCATCGATGGTTAAGATTTTCAGAGGTTTGTCAGGCTTTGGCAAGTTCGCCATGTTAGCTGGAGGACTTCCAATAGAAGGGAGAGGGAGTATGTATTATGGTTGAAGGCTCTAGTGAAATAGGGTTGGGAAATGAATAAGATAGCTTCTTAGCTTCTTTTAAATGACGGGCTCCTGTGGTTATCAAGGAAACGATTATGATCATCGGACCTGTGTGACTTATGGTGAAACTGCATAGCCTTCTCGCCTTTTCGTCTTGGCGTCACCCAAGGTTGCCTCCCCCACCAAGGCCGGAACTTGTGGCTCCAAGGAAGTCGTCGGGATCAGGCTAAGAGTATACCTCGAAGGTGACATTGCTCGTCGTTTGAAATGAGCACAATCCTTGGTTTGGAGCCGTGATATTCAAAAGCAGGACCACTCTTGATGCCTTGTCCTGCTATTAGATCGTGTCAAACCCATCGTACTAGGACTCTGGGCCCCATTTTGCCGTTACCGATCAGATATCCATAGTTCTCAGCTCTATCCAGTTCGCAGCGCGTGCTATAGCTTAGTGCTCATACACTAGTTTGCATACATGAATGACACAAAAGCGGCCAAGCGCCTCAGCGCCCTCCTTCTTGGTGAATGACTCTCGTTGCCCGCCATAGTATCACGATGACGGATGCGATAAAGTAGGTCGAGGAGGTGTCCAAGGTCTCTCATCGTTGCTTGTCCTTTAAGCACTAATGGTCGAAATCAACCAATTTCTAACAAGCCGTCAATGAAACCCCCAGCAGGCTATATGCCCAGCATGCACTCCAGCCAGCAGCTAGCACGAGCATCGGAGGGCTGATCGCACTGATGCTTGGCAAGATGGGAATGACAGTCGACGAAGATATCGCGCAATATGTGGAGCCTATTCAATAGATCCGCGGAAGAAAGAGTCTTAGGGGGAAGATAACCTGTGGACTGGCTCTTGCATTGTACTCGGAAGAAGCCTGAGTGACTGCGTTCGGAGACTGCTATCGGATCGTCAGCTCGGTGAGGTGTTTTTTTTTAGTTAGGAACCAATGTAATGGCTTGGTACCGTCGGAATGCTGAAGAGTCTCCTACATAATTATTTCAGAGTGGATGTTGCCGGAGTGAGACCTTATTCTGATAATATAGTCATCGCTAGTGCCGACATATGCCGAGAGTATTGCTCACCTCAGAGATACTCTAACTTAAACACGGAGCAGTCCCAATCTGCAACTTGCCTTGCGATATCAGCATCGTCTGCAAGGTTTGTGACGCCACACGAGTAACTTCCCCCGCACGAACCTTCCTTGCAGTCATGAAGATCGAGGATAGATTCTTTGCGGAGGGAGACTTAGGCTACGACAACCCCTCTTGCCACGTGGTATCATCATACCGGTATTGACTGGCGAGCGCGGACCGGATAAATGGCTGCTTCGCCCTTAGTACCCGCTTTTCATCTCATATTGACCTGGATTGCGCACGCGGTATAGGTCCTGGTACTATTGGGTGAGGTGGAACCTATGAAGCGGAAATGGCTTGCATGTCTACTACCAAGAGCTATCCAAAACATAGTATTCCTGAAAAGGACCTTGGCCGGCATTGCGGTCAACTCAGAACCAAAATCTCGTCATATTCGAGCGTTTCGACGCCAATCATGGATTGCCGAATATAAAATGGGATACCTATAACGCTCGTCAAGACATAAGGGTAAAGACAAAGCGGTCGTTTAAGGAGCAAGAGACAAAAGCCTTATTAAAAGAGGTTGAAATAGCCATTGCGACCGATTATCTTAACAACCAGACGGGTGCTGCACGGGACACGAAAGCATTTGACTCAGCTCTTGACGAGTCACACCCATGAATGGATGCACTGCAAGTAACGCCAGATTCCTCCTCGGTATGGGGTGGTCCGGCCAATCGTAGCGGCCACCTGGAGACCGAATGCAAGGGGTGTTCCCCAACCATGACGAAGTCCGGAATGGCGGACAGACATCTTTGACCAAACATCCAGCAGAAAACTTCGTTTCGCCAGACGGACAATGGCATTTTTTACATGACGCTCTGAACGTCTCCGGTATCGATACTACTGAACCAGAAGTAGGAATGGCCGCAGCTCCAGCTCCGATCTTGTTGGCTGAAAAATAGTCAGGGGCAGAGATTCAGTCTCGCAATTCAGGCCCGACAGACCTCGTCCCAAATGTCTCCCTTGTCGTGCCAGTACAGGGACGCTACCGAAAAGGTCTGTAATGCTATGTTGCACTATCGCAGTATGAAAAGGTTGATGAGCGGGAAATGCGGGGGAAATGACAAGCTCGGAATGCAATAAGCTGCAAAGGTGGACAGAAGATTATGAAATCATAATGGGTTTGTATGTCCAGAAGAGGCAGCTCATGCCCGTTTGCCTCGCGCGAGGGAGCGGGCATGGCAAGGCTCGGAGGGCACGTCTAGCAGAATAGCAGCTGGTCGTGAAATTCGAGGAAAGCTGGAGAGAATCAATTTCAGGGCTCGCGGGGGACAAAGTTATTGGCACCTCTACAGCTTCAAACCAATCTTCACAAACCCTTAACTTCTCCTTCACAACAGAGGTAAACTCATCTATTGACTTGAACTTTCTGCGTTTTGCAAGGGGTGCAATTGTTTTTTCACTCACGAGCAAGGGTTGGCCGTTCTTTTGGACATGACAGGACCTATTAGTGCCGTTTCTTATCTCCACTTGGTCCGGCTCAAATCCCGGCATTCAAACAACACGACCAAGGCAGAAAACGGTGAATTGAGGATAGCTGTGGGAACCTCTTTCAAAGTCAACATGGATCAATGGTATCGTCAGAATAAGGTACTGATTCCCTGGGCTTTACTAGGCTTGGAGGTTGCTGTGTCAGTCGGCCTTGGTCTTTACAAGATCAACACTGGGTCAAGTCGAGACACCCATGTCGTTCCCTCGCCGTTGAAGACTCTCATCCCAAGACTCTCAGACGCAGAAGCTGCAGACCTACCCTATCCTCCAGACGCATATCCAGGTGCAAGAAATGTCATTTCTCCCTATGGAAGTTTAAGAGTATACGAATGGGGACCAGAAGATGGAAGAAAGGTGGTGTTAGTGCACGGGATAACCACTCCATGTGTAGCATTAGGAGCAGTTGCTCAAGGACTGGTTGATGACGGATGCCGAGTGATACTGTTAGACCTACCAGGTCGTGGCTACTCCTGTACACCTGTTTCTACACCACATTCAAACCGACTGTACACAACCATTATTCTCCTCGCTCTGACCTCATCCCCTATATCTTGGACAGGTAATGGTAACAGGTTTTCCTTGATTGGCTACTCACTCGGCGGAGCTATAGTAGCCACTTTCACAGCCTACTTCCCTTCTCTTGTATCTTCCTTGGTGCTTCTCGCGCCAGGCGGTCTCATTCGAAAGGAACGCCACACTCTGACAAACAAGTTTCTGTACAACACTGGAATTATACCTGAGACTATATTGGAAAGGATCATCAAATCACGGTTGAAGGCTGGTGACACACCAACCAGGGCAACACCTCCGAAAGAAGAGGGCACGTCAGCAATACCAGTGATGGGGGAAGTGCCAGAGATTAACCCTACGAAAGCACCGGAATTATCGAGAGCCAGACCTGGAATAACAGTCGCTAAAGTCATCGGGTGGCAGCTCGATAATCATCCTGGATTTGTCAAGTCTTTCATGTCAAGTATACGCTATGGGCCTGTCAGTGAGGAGCATTGTCATTGGCGACGGCTCGGAGAACATTTGGCCGCACAGAATGCTTCCACTGAAGAGGAATATGCCGAGCAAGGCTTACAGAACGGCAAGCTTCTAATCATCGGCGGGTCAAAGGATAGTCTCATTGTCAAGGACGAGCTAATTGATGATGCAACGGAGGCTCTAGGCGCCGACAATGTAAAGTTTGAGTTTCTAGATGCTGGTCACGAACTCCCTATCACGAAGAGCCGGGAGATCGTTCATTATATTTTGGACTTTTGGCAATAGGTCTCCTGGTTGAAGACATCGAAGCGCGTAGTTTGTACGAGAAAACAGCAAGCTCGGGCATGCAGCGCTATACATCCCAGTAACTGGCAAATCTTGGACCCGATTGCAAAATGGGTAGGTCGTGTGTTGAACTCTTATTTTCAGCGTTTATAAAGGGATCAAATGTCAAGATCAAGGTGTAACAAACTTTAGAAGCGAAACTCTACCATATTCGAAAGTAGCATATCAGCTGCTGTATACTCTACGGCCTATTTTCGTGCCATTCAGTCTCGTTACAGGATTCAAGAATTAGACGCCTTGACTCCCGAATAGACTTGGATCCAGCGAAAATACCAGCAAAATCGTCCCACTATAGCTTAGTAAACGCATTATAGATGGTTTCATTGCCAATCACAGTTCGTGAATACTAAATTCGAGGCTTGTTGTCCGCAATATTCCACGAGGCGCAGACCCTCCTTCATGATACAACTACTCTCCATTAGTTTGGTCTCTTAGAATGCCGTTCTTTACATACCTTCATCGTATGCAGGATAGGACATTCCTTTTCCATCGATGCTGTTCACTGTGCATTCGTACCTTGCATACAGAATTCAATGCCCCTAATCTACCCAAACTTCTCATCCGCCCTCTGCTATTCACATTCACCTTCGGTCCAAAGTACCAATTCCCATAAGTGCTCAGTATTGTTTCTCAAAGATTCTCTGTATCGGTTTGGCAGCCTGCGATCAATGAGTTATGCTCCCAGAAGCACACTAAATCCCTTGTGATTATGACATACATCGATGAACGTCTCCAAGTCCTTGTCCAAACTTGCGAGATCATCCTTCCTTTTCTTGTTATCTGCAATCAGGCCTTGCTTCTTCTTCAACAGGACTTGCCGTTGTGATTCTAAGGCTTCACGTTCAGAGAGCTCATGGTTGATTCGAGCGAACATGAGGCTCTTTTCATCATCGTCGGTATGCTCGGGATGGGTTTGAAGGAACTCCTCAATCGAAATGAGGGGTAGTTGTAAATACTTGTGACTGTAGGCTAGGATCAGCACCACAAGAAAATGGCATATTTTCTCAGATAAGTTGTATGGAACCTACTCATAAGACTCGCACGCCGCAATTTCTCCTCGAAGATGCCTCTCTTCATAGTAAAGATTTTGTAGCTGTAGGTGTAATCTGTCGATCTCTTGTCGTGCTTCTGCCGTCAACTGCTTTGTATTTCTCACTTGCGCTATAGCATTTCGATTCAAGCCACGTAGCTGTCCAAGGTATGAGTGGACTAGTCTTTGTTGTTTCGATAGCTCGAGCTGAACATCAAGTGAAGATGTTCTTGATGCGGATATGGTATTGGCCTCGGCAAGGTCTATTAGACTCGTGCATTGCTGACGTGTGTGAGTGGACGCTTCTAAGACCGATTGCAGGTATGGATCTGTGACTATGTCATTTGTACTCATCCCAGTGTCGACGGCTGACATCTTCAACTTGTTCGACACGGTTGCTGGTGTGGATGAGGTGTGCTGGTGTATATAATTGGGTACAACTTCCCGATATCACTTGCATTCGCAACTTTAGCTCTTCGTAGGTACCTGGTACCTGAGGTAGGACACACTAGACGGGAAACAGCTAGCTTGTAAATCAGAAGAGGCAAAACCGGGACCCTGAAGCGGTAATTGGAACCGTTCAGGATTTGCTGGGCCTGCCAAGAATAAAAGTTACGAATACACCAAGCCATCGGTCGTTACTCCGGACGCTGGCGCCTCACTATGACGACTCGTTTCTGCACGTGCGATTTCCTCCGGTTGAAAGGTACCTACTCTTTCTACCTACAGCAGATCCCAACCTTCCGCTCATCAGTCCACATATCGCAATCAGAAACGTCACCCCACACTGTGAGGTGACCGAGTATCCCCACGTTCTCAAGGAGTATAAACAAACATTACCCACCTTGCGGCAACTCCACGGGCTAAATGCAATCTCTCCCTTCACGCACGCTTCTCATGGCCTGCTCTCCCCCGTCTCTGACACTTGACACTCATGATAGTCCCGAAACGGCGCAGACTACAACGATACGTCCCCCAGGGTCGCCCCCAAGCCAACGGCGGCGGCATTCCTCCTACCATCCGTGGCGGAGACAATCGTACGAACTAGATGCAGATGCGATTTATGTGAAAGTGGGTACTTTATCTTAGCCGAGCCAAGGTGCGTCCTTTGCTAACAACCTAGGTTGACCTCTTCGTCTCAGAATTGGAACGAAGACTGGACTGGATTGAGAATTATGGTAATCTCAAGCTCGATGCGACAATCAATCGTGCATACTTTACATTGGATGCAGTACGAGACTCGTGTTCACAGGTCTCGGGGGATTTAATCGGCGCTGGACGACGGCGGGCTAGGCTACTCGTCAATACAATAGAGAGTAGATACAATGATGCGCTACCTACAAGGGAAACATTAGAGGCCAAGGCTCAGGCTGGGATACGATTGATGGAAGGCTTCCTTTCGGAACTGGAGACACACGCCCTTGCTGTCCGTGGCTCAAATATATCTGGCATAATCGATGGTGGTTGGCGGGTGGCAGAAGGAGGTTACGAAAAGGCAAAAGAAGTTGTGGATGAAGGTCTCGAAAAAGCACGCCGCGCGAAAGAATCTCTAAAGGAGAGTATTGACCAGGCAATCAAACGGGCAAAAGAGCGGGGTCTCATCACATACGAAGATCTCCCATACCCTTGGCGAGTCAATCCTCACATCACCAGAGGTTACAGGTTCTCCGACAACACCATCGATTGCATCAAGTCAGCATTCAATTTTTCCAACGAATTCATAAACATTTGGTCTCACGCAGTAGGATTAATCATTGTTCTGTCAATTGCATTCTACTTCTACCCTTCTTCTGTCAATTTCTCTCAGTCAACGAAGACGGACGTATTCTTCGCCGCTGCTTTCTTTTTCGCAGCCTGCAAATGTCTCGTCTGCTCGTGCGTGTGGCATACGATGAGCAGCATATCGGAGCAGACGCTTATGGAGCGTTTTGCGTGCGTGGACTACACCGGCATCTCGCTTCTTATCGCCGCCTCTATAATGACTACGGAATATACGGCATTCTACTGCGAACCTATTAGTCGCTGGACGTACATTCTCACCACCGCAACCTTAGGCATTGGTGGTGTCGTGTTGCCGTGGCATCCTACCTTCAACCGGGCGGACATGAGCTGGTTTCGGGTGGCTTTCTACGTGTCTCTTGCTGCAACAGGGTTTGCTCCCGTGTTCCAATTGAGCTGGACCCGGGGTTCCGAATGGGCGTGGATGTTTTATGCGCCTATAGGAAAGTCTATTACCGTTTACCTAGTTGGTGCTCTAATATATGCAAGCAAGGTGAGCTATATTCCTACGTTTTGCAGCAAGGCGCCCACTGACATGTGTGTAGGTGCCTGAGCGATGGTTAACTGGTTGGTTTGATTATGCCGGAGGTAGCCATAATATATGGCATCTGGCGGTTTTGGGCGGAATTTTGTTTCACTACTTTGCAATGCAAAGCTTCTTTTCGGTCGCTTTTGAGCGGGAAGAGCAGGACTGCGGGCTTGGTCATCTAGGGCGTCGATGAAATGGGGGAGTGACCATCAACTCAAGAGCTGACTGGTGGTCAGGGTGATCATTCTGCTGTACATATAGAACCTATACACGAAATGCATGTCAAAACATGACACAATAGGGCGCGTGACAGTAGATCATATACCGTTGTAGCGTTGGAGGCGTCTATGCTGGTGTAATGGCGAGTCGAGGAAAGGGAGATCGACAAGGTTGGGCAGCAATTGCCGCCAGCAAACGAAGCCTCAACCGTTCATCTCTGCAAGGCTTGACCTACAGCCACTCACGAGCCGTATAGAATAACCGGCAGCGACGATCGGGTACTCCAGAATCTTTTCTAAAGCAGGAAGCAGATTGGGTAAGCAGACGCGGTCTCATAACCTCTCGAACGTCGCCGCCATCACGCCGGGCGTAGAGCCGTACAACACTCATCCCTTGCCCCGCAGATGCCAACATTCTCACGCTTCGTGTCAAGGCGTTGCTAGGAACAACACGAGACTTCGACCGCCCGGTTCTTGTGAGGAGCAATCATCAATTTTCGAATCCTCAATCTGTGGACCCTCTTCAACTGTGACAGATTCTGCATAGACAGCAAGTTAGCGACTACTGTACTGGGGCGCGTCTGCCACGTCAAAACGTTGACCCTTCGATATGACTCCAAGAGCAGTCTTCTATCCCTCACTGGTACCTGGCATGTGCTCAAGAGGCTTCCGATCGACGGCGAGATCGTAGCATAAATCTGTAAATTGCCATCGAGAGGTGGAATTCCCCCTTGGAAAAAGCCTCCGCCGATCCCTACCATTTACGCATTCATGGATACCCAACTCAAGGATGCTTATATTGTATTTTGCATTTTGCTGCGTTGAAAGGAGCATTACATCCGTATAACCGTTACGAAAAGTTTATGCTTTCAATATTCACCTTGATGCTTGTCGGTTTTGAGCCTTAAGCCCCCCCCGGTGTGATTATGGTGTATTGGCCAAGCACCACGTAAGTAACAAGTGCTAAATTTGACACTACACAAAGTCCGCTGCCGACTGGATACCACTCAAATAAACGCATACAAGCATCTAGCGGTGAAAGGTCCGGCGGAGAGCTGTCGTTGGGCGCCAAGTCATCATACCTGAACCGGTTCTATTACACAGATCCCGGGAGCAGGACTTCCAATCTCCATCGTCATCCTTGAAGGTTTCGCTTCAACTCTCCCAAAGCCTTTCGATAAGTCCTAGCTCGGGCGTCAAGATCTACATACCACACGAACGCCTTGGGGTCCACGGGAAGATGATACTATGCAAGATGCATTCCCTTTCGAGAACCACCTGTGAGCATTTGGGCGCCTTGTAAATTAGTACTGTATGTTGCCCGCACAGACACAGAGATATTCTCGAGGCTCAACTATTACCTACATAACATCTTGTGCACCTTTTGCCTCGTTCACACGCTGCTATTCAGGATGCTAATATCTCAGTCTCTCAGTATGCCTTATCACCAGGATCAATGGGCCAGACCAGCTCAGGGTAGGGGAAACATCGCTTCCCCCCGTGGTGACCCATACCAAGGACTTCCGCGCAGGTCAACAACCATGAAATGATCACCTTCCATGCAGAATTGGATTCACTAACGGCCTTGCAGTACCACGATTCCGCATCCTAATGACCCTGGCTTTGCGCCATTCGCACCGCGCCCAGTGTATCCGGATGGACATTCCACCGCCTCGCGAAGTTCCGCTTTCGGATCCCTGGAAGACCGTCTAAGCCCTGAGGCGAGAGCTGGCGAGTTTCTGCAATCACTTAACCCTTCACGGCGGGATAATTGGCCGAGTTCTACGTACCCTGAGGACACTACCATGGTTGGATACCGGAATAGCTCTAGCTCATCCTCCAGCATGACCTCCCCAGAAGCGCCATCGCCATCCTATGTTTCTCCAGGCTCCTTAGGCAGTTCTGACTGGGCATCAAGCCAGCATGCTTCAACCTCGTCTACTTTTCAGAGCCCCTACTCGCCAGCATCCAGCATTGTGGGCTATGAAACGAACAGAGCCCCTTCAGCGCTGGCGTCTGGCCTTAGCCACCCAGATAGGCATAGGTATTCCAAATCGTCGACCGGCAGTTATCCATGGGAGACAGATTACCAATCCACACAAGATCAATTAGACCCCGCTGGAGAGAGGTCTTCTTCAAGAGGCACGATCACTGTGCCAAGCATCAAGGGAGATAAAAGGCGATCCAAAACATACCGAGGAGGTCGTGATGAGTTCGAAGGATCCATTCAGTTCCTGGAAAAACCACGGCGAGCCGCACCAGAGCACCGGCAGGAGAATCTTCCACTGTTGCCAATACACTTGAGCCAAGAAGAGCAAGATGATGTTCTATCGCAGGTGAACAGGCGTCTCTCGCAATGTGCGTTCGATTGGGTTGCCGAATACCGCTTTCCCATTCCACTAGAGCCGAACAAGCCTGCCGTGCAGACCGCATCCGACAAGGAGTGGACCGAGTGGAATTACCTCATCAAGCGTTTGGCCACTAAAAGGAAGATACCCACCCATGCTGTCTACAATGGCCAGATCAAGGAGCTGACAACGGTACTGGACAATGCCTTGGAGATGCGTCATACTACGAAGCCTCAAGCCAGGCCATTGAAGGACGACCGGCATGTGCTTCAATTCATCTCCGCGGGTATTCAGGTTGGAAAAATGCTCAAAGATGCCGCCACAATGGAATATTTGGACAAAATTTATCAACAGACCGAAAGAGCCATCCAAGAGAGGAAGGTGTCACCAGCTTATTCCAGGTGATCACAATGTGCAAAGGTGTGTAGTCCAATGGAACCACTCCATTATACCATTCTTGACGCGGGTTGAAGAGCCTCCATTAGCACACATCAGATTTCGAACCCTTAGCTAGCCTGCTAAGCTCATAGTCCTCCCCACCATAACCCGTCGAATCGTCCTGGAGTCCCTAGTACTACTGACCCGCCCTAGGTTACCACTTCCTTGGGAATGGATCTCCGCTGGTAATGAGGCCATATACCACCATAAGGTCTTCCTAGGCAACTATACTATGTGACTGACGATGCTTGTCCTACCATTTGTCTCCCTCATGGTCCCATGACAGGCTTCGTGGCGTTACCATATCTAGATAAAGTTTTCTTTTTGGTGTCTATGAAAAGTATGAACGGTTTTGGTGGTGTTGTGGGTCCTACGGGAGTGATAGTGATTTGCCACGTGAGGAGGCTTTCTTTTTCAATGTTTCCGCAACCCCTCACTTATACGAGAGAAACAACTTCAACATCCCTATTATGACTGGCCAAAGTTGGACCAAAGGTCACGTATTGACCTTGGACAATTATTGAGATGACAATGAACAGTCGACTAGGCTATCAACAGGCGGTTGTGCATGTTTCTCGACTGGAGAACCTCCCGTCTCTGTTCGACTAAACCGTGATCTGAAATCCTACACCATTGAAATGATCACCCTCACAAAGACAGTAATTGGTTCCTCCCCTGTTATTCTCGTAATGATTGCCTCTAGGTAACCTGTCAATGAACCCATTGCTTGCCAGATTCTATGCTAATCATCTACACATCGACGTGCTCCCATATCCTGGGTAGCGGTTCAATATGTACGGACGACCAACTTTAAAAGATTAATTCTCACGTTTTGCCGCCCAAAGATCGTTTTACGTTTCCTTTCGGGCAGTTGCCCTCTCCATACGTCTCACCCGCACATCCTGTCCAACCAGAATAGCATTGTTCCCAGCGCCTGATCTACTAGAAATTTCTCATAGCAAATGCCGTTTATAATTATTAGAGGCTGTGGCTTTCCCAGCATCTTCGATCCAACATTACACTCTACGCGGCTCCAGGCTGTTCTACTTGAAACCCCGCATTCTGCTGACACTGTTTCTCAAGATTTCCTTTTACCAACCACCTACTAGCTATCTAAGAGCAGTAGTGCCCGCAATGAAGTTACGGCGACTAGCATCTATAGGCTGGTCAGTGCCTCATAGTTGCGAAGAACACGTGGTTCAGGTACTAGAGTTGGCGGCTCTGAGCGGGGAAAGTAGTCTTCGTGCGTGCCCGGTCTTACGTTTGCCCAATGACCAGTATATCCAGGTAGTCGGAATCAAGACGAAGCTTTCATTCGTTGCTACTTGAGCTTAGCCAGCGATAAATCGTCATTTAGACTTCTTCAACGGGCAAATCAGAATGACGGATGCACATAGGATGGGTTGTATTGAAGCCGCTGTAAAGTGCGAATGTTGGAGGATTAGATAACAAATATGAGCCAGTCATTGCTCGTTGTTTACAAAGTACATGGAGACGAGGCAAGGGTCTGGCGAAGCCGCTTATAGGTCACGAGTTGCCGGCCGTTGACGCTGACATGTTGGGCGCCTCCTGCCGGAAGCTGGCAGGCTCAGATGAGATTACGCAATACCATTCATGGCATTTTGGAGCAAGGGATTTGACATGAAATTGTAATGTTTTCTTCTCGCGCGCTTTGATGAACGTAGCAACAATCCCTTGGGCGGCTGGCAGTACAACTTCAAAATTATAAAGGCTGCCATCAGTCCGGGAGGGAAGGTTCAGTCAGATTCTACCAGGTAGCTGAAAAGTCTTAGGCCACTTAGGACAGGACCCTCTTAGCGCTCACTTCCCATCAATCATCGCTGCCACCACCATACCACCGCCCTACCACCACCGCACCGATCCCGCCTTTCGCTTTGAGCCTCTACGCAAGTACTATTATTCGCTCGTTAATGCTGCGCGGTATTGTTATTGTTACCTGATCAGGATCGATCCCCTTGACCCCTTGACCCCTTGACGGGCGCCCAAGTTCGGTATCAAGTAAGAAGACTCGGTCCGATTGATCATCAAAGATGATGCTCCTGATTCTGTGATACTGTACTGACTGGCAACAAGGTCCAACGTGGTCGAATCAGCGGCCGCAGTAGCTCTTAATCAGCTGCAAGGGAGAGGCACGAATCACAACGAATCGTCAAACTACCGGCTCCTTCAGCTCAACGCAGCCCAATCATAGGCTCGTGCCAGCGCTTCGAGAGGCGACAGCACACCATTCGGCTTGATTCCTTCCTCCCACCCCCCCAATCAGGGCTAGACTCCTCGTGGCTCGTGCCAATTTCGGGTACAACCCCAGAAGCGCCCTTGCTCCATCCAGCTAGTCGGCTTCTATCAATAGCCCCCGGGTTGCATCACTCGCGACGCTGTTGTAACAAAATATTTTGTTTGAGAAATCGGACGCTTCGTGGCATCCATATTGCTCTCTAACCGCCCGGCCTACCACCAGCTTACATCCACCACTCATTCCAACTTCTGCCCTGCCTTCCTAGCAACACCTAGCTTGCACACGGCCCCAGGTATGTTGCTTGCCTTACTTTCCTCCACTTTTCGTGTCTTATAACTTGCACCCAACCCAGAGCCTCTTGTCTCTTGCTTCTACGGCTCACTCACTGCCCGTCGTAGGTATTGCCCTTACATCGTCTCTCGTGTCATTCGCTTGACATCATCCTCTCTCTCCATGTCGACGGTCACCATGCCGTCCACAATGGAGAAGTCCCTCACTATCGCCATGGAGAAGCCGCTCCCACCCACGCCGACTATCAATACCATATCACCAAAGTCTCCGAAGCCAACCCTCCCCGCTCTCAAGACTCCTAAATCCGCGACTCTACCTTCAGAGCTACCTAGAAGTCCAGTGCCTGGCCATCTAGAGGTAGTAAAAGTAGAGGATGACCTCAAAACTCCCATTACACCTCCTACCGCCTACACTGAGTTTCTCAAAGCGCTCTCACCAGCTGTCTCTACACCTTCGACGGGCAGGAGTCCGATGTTTGACCGCCTCTCCGGCAAATCTACACCCATCACCCAACCCTCCAGTGCTGCAAGTTGCATGTGCAGCGGTCACGACGGGCTAAAAGCATCCTCCGCACCTATAATCCCACCATCACCATACATGCGCCCACCAAACTCCGCCCGCACTCCTACCGGCCTGAAAAGACTTCGCATCCCACAGTCACCCGTATGGTCGCCTTCTACAGAGTCGCCAAAAAGCAGTGCTCGTAGCAGCACAATCCGATCACCCTTCTCCCCTGCTGACTGGACTATCGATGGGAAGACGAGATATTTCGACGCCCCGCGATCAGGCACACATCGGACTGTTAGCGTGAGGCAGGTCGTTACAAAAACCATCACCTACACCAAATCACCCATTACACCCCTCGATCCAGCTCCTAAAGGGAAGAAGCGGCGATTGGAGTAGCTACATTTCTCTCTACGCTCCTTTGTCACGGATATGATTCACTTCTAATACGGCATGTGCTATCTATTGGTTATGCTCTACTTATATCGATTATACTACACCTCATCCTCTACATTTTCTTTACGACCTAATGTTACGCGGTGCGCACCAGCAGCCGAGGCGTTACTGCTCCTCAACCACCACTTCTGCAGTTGACAAAGATTTAAAAACCTCGCTCAATGGACGCGACATGGGAGGCACGACTGTTACGGACTTTTAGTCAGGGAACTGGACGGAAACCAGGGAACGAATGGACCAGGTGTTCCCAATCGATCTTGCTATGTACCGGTGTTATAGGCGCTTCGAAATATGGGCAGGGAGGGAGAAACAAATGGGCGATTCTGGGCCAGGCAATCACAATGTTTGCGCCGAGATACCACATTTGACATTTGACAACTTTTTGCTTAGTCCTAACCTACTTGCCTAAACAATCAACATCATAACAAACAAGAATCTCCAATGAATTGACCGCGAAGCTATATACTTACCAGTCATATCCGCGTCGTGCATTTTGCATTTGCATTGCATTGCATACTGCAGGCCCAGAGCTATCCTTCGTAGATCTGCCTACCTACCTTAGCACATCTCCTTCTCCATCTCCCATATCCAAATCTACATCTACACCATCTATCTAGACACCTCAAATCTCACCCGTTCAGCGCCTCTCCCATCCCCCAAAATCTCTCCACCATCTTCACCCACCCCCAGAACCACCACCTTCACACCTAAAAGCAGCGACCACCCACCCGATCCGATTCTCTGGTCTCTGGAACCGTAGCCGCCGACGCTAAAAATCCCCCCGCTCTAGCTCTAGTGTAGCTCTACCTTATTTCCGTTGCGCAACTTAACTTAAGGCCCCCCTAACCTAAACTAAGCTAACCCAATATAGGGTTCTTGGTTGGCATGGGCTAGCCAATGAGCGGGGGTAGAGGGATGCGGGTTAGGGTGGTGTTATGCATGTAAGCGCTGATGCATGCGATGGGGGATGGGGTCACACCAGTACTTGGTAGGAGGGAGAGGGAGAGGGAGAAGATGGATGGGATGGGTAGTTGGGGGATTTGCTGGGGGAGAGGGGAGGGGGGTGGTTGCGAGCCAATGGGGTTGGATATGGGGGGTATGTTAGGGGTATGGTAGGGGCGATGGGGGGTGGTACTGGTGGTACTGGGGAGAGATGTTTGTTTTTATTTATTGGGGGATGGGGGGATGCAGGGCTACCTGTTTTATGGATTACTTCTAGGAAAGGGAAGCGAACGGGTACGGGCATAGAACTAGGGGTTTCGTAGGGCACAGGGTACGGGCATATAGGTTTCATAGGGCAGAGAAGCTCTTGTGTACATACGGCGGAGAGGGTCTACTACCTTATGCACGAAGGAATTCTTGTTACGCGGGCTCTTGGGGCTCTTGTGTACTGGGGAAGAGTGTTTTGTTGGCGAGAATGGAGCATATATCATGCACATGAAGCTAGAAACTGATGAATCAATCCTAACAATACCTCTAGGAATTGTAGTTTTAAGGGGTTTCTGCCACTTTATGATATCCTTTTCGCACTTAATAAGTAAGTGACAAGAGGATTCGCTACTTAAAAGGAGTTTTATAATTGTTGAACTTGGCTTAAATCTTCTGGGTTTGAGGCTGCTGGGTGGGTAGGAGAATGGAGCATAACTCATACACATATAAAGTAAAGCCAATAAATCATATATTAATCCTAATATTACATTTGAAAAGCATAGTTTTAGAGGATTCTAACCCTTTATTATAGCCTTTTCGTACTTAATAAGTAAGTAATAAAAGGATTCGCTACTTAAAAGGAGCTTTATAATTATTAAACCTAGCTTAAATCTTCCGGTCTTGACACTGTTGGGTAGGTAAGAGAGTGGAGGACAATAAATCAATCCTAAGAGTACGTCTAGAAATTGTAGTTCTAGAGGTTTCTAACCCTTTGTTATATCCTTTTTACACTTAATAAGTAAGTGCTAAAAGGATTTACCACTTAAAAGAAGCTGGATAATTAGAATTCTAGTATTTTCTAACCCTTGATCATATTATTTTCGTACTTAATAAGTGATTGATAGAAAGATTTGCTGCTTTAAAGGAGCTTAATAATAGTTGAACCCAGCTTAAATATTCCTGTGATATGCACGTTGGCGGAGCAGGCTGAGCGGGCATATTGGCGGACTCGGCTGAACGGGCATATCGGATGGGTCAGTCCTTGTCAGCGTCTGCCTTGACTCAGGAGCAACTGGTGGTGTGGTGGCCAAAGGCGAAACCAGCCAGTGGGCGCTGATGACTATCTCTGTGTAAGCTATCTCGCCTCATTTCTGTCCCAGCAGTCCGTTACGCACGAAAGAATTCGATGTAGATACCTGCTTTGGGCCACTGATGCCTAGCACTGCATGTGCTACCTCGTGATATGTTCGACCAATACAAAGTCCTCTCTCACACCACAGTTTTCCTGTTCATCAACTCTTTTCCAGACCTCTACCCAAAGCTTCCCCATCACATAATCTCCACAAGTACAGCCACTCCCTCGAACAACGACCCCACAACATAAAATGCCTTTTAAATACGTCCTGATCCCCCTCCATGGTGACGTTAGACCCACAATTCCACCACCTCATGTCACAAGCAATCCTGGTGAAATTTCAAGAGCCGCGTGCAAGGAAATGCATAATGATGCAATGCTAGTCAAGACCAAGTTCTTCACAGGTGCAGATACAATAGATCCTCGCTTCCGCGTCGGCGTCCCCAATGGACTCATAATAACTATCCTTGAAGCCTACACCAACCACCATCGTCTCATGCTAAGCGCTGAAGATTCTGGGACCTCATGTGTCCACGGACAGGCTGGCTCGCCGTATTCAATTATTGGGATGCGTACGGTGATGTAACTGAGACCAGGTACCGTCAAGATAAGATGATGATACCCACGGGTTATCTCGAGATGGACCACCTTAGCCTAGGCTACCGCTTGCAGGATTTCCATATCCGCCGAAGAGACGGGTCCCAAACACTGGTGAAGCACGTTCTAGGGAGCGTGGGCACGGAGTACTCGACCAGCCCGACTGGGATTATGATACTGTGCAACCAATAAACGGATCTCTTATGTTCGCGCCATGACCCATGGCTGTCTAGGGCACTCAACTCGAATGTCATCGGTGATCCACCAGCCCCCTTCCCCCCCGGTGTCTTGGAAAGGGACCTACACCTAATAAGGGCGAGGACACTTTGTTTTTACATCGGCGAGGTTAGAATGAGTTACACTCCTTACACATTCAATCATTCACCTAAGTAGCATACCATCCATAGGCGATGCAATGAAGGAGAGCCAGACATCTGGCTCAAGTACCAAAACTTGTCTTATTGATTGTGAACATCGTCCCTATCTTATGAAATCCCTACCACGAGTCCCCAGTAGAGACGTTGGACTATCAGCATGCCATTGGTGTTACCCGTCCAGGGTATTCTATCCCTATTGGCTTGCCACCTGAGGTGTGGGACCATCATGTATCTTAGGAGCCTGGTTCCGTAATTTCTAGCTCCTCAGGCTATGTAGACTTGAGAGACTGAACTGTAGGGGCTACTATGCCTAGGATGGAAGTCTTACGCTCGATGAGCACTTGGGAAGACAATGCTCAAAGGTAATCCACACTAGAATAGGTATCTTTGTTGCACAGAGGCCAGTCCATGTCCAAGAAAAGGGGTTGTACCGAGATCACCTCGCTAAGTGACTAATGGATTACAAGCTGTAGTCGCAACAACTCGATCCCCAACCGCAATCCTGGCAACCTTGCTCGTCTCCTCTGCAAGCGCGGTATGTACTCCAAAGAATACCTTGCCCTCTCTCCTACGTGTCTTGGCAAGGGTCACAAAGGGTTCCTCATTTCTCTCCGCTGTGCCCTGATCTACGCAAACCATCTGGCATCTGCGGCAGCCTCCAAGAACGTCCAGGTCCACGGTGCTATTGATGCTTAGACAGCGCCATTCATCCTCGGCGTATGGTTTTTCTGAACCCGGAGAAGATGCGGGATTTTCTGCAATGATGATGTTGGCTCGGAAGACAGAGGCATGCGCGGCTTTGCCGTCTATGAGCTTGATTTGCTCGTTGAGACGATTGAGGCTGGACCGGGAGATGGTGAGGATAGGGCTTTCGTTGGAGAGGAGGATTGGTCTTCGTTTGGTGCGGATGGTTGACAAATTATCGAGATTGAGATGAGCTTTGGAGTGCCTTGTGGAGAGTGCTGCTGACGTAGCTGGGAACCTTGCTAGAGTACACGGAGTGCCGATGATGCTACTGAAGAATGCGGCGATATCTTGAGAAGCATATGTCTGAGCGGCTATGCTATCACCGCAGACCTGTGAACACAGTGATGTATCACCAGCCCGAGAGCGCTGGAAGACTGCGGGATCAGCAGAGAGTGGTACTGAGATCTCATTAGGCATAGACGGAGGGATGGGACCATGGTAACGTATGCATAATAATCCTCGATCTAGGTCGAGCATCGGTCTGACCAAGGCCATTTTAGGATATTTCTTCTGACTCAGGGCTGTCCGCGTGCCTTGATGGACCAGACACCATTCTCTATCCCATAATAGGCCTTCAGGCCGGATATCCCATAGCGTATCTGGTGGGATCGGCCAGCCACCGCAACTTTTAATAGGATATATAGTGAGTTTCTCGACGAATAGGTCTTGACTTAGGAGCCCCAATGGTGACGGTTTTGGCGCGATAGCATCTTGCTCTATGAAAAATTCCTCAATGAAGTCGATAAAGCGTGCAACGTCCTGCATACTGCTCATAGCGCCAAAGCTTACTCTAAGCACGCCCGTCGGCTTGCCTGCAACTATGTCATTTTCATTCCCGCATCGGTGACCAGCAGAAAAGTTTCGTTTCATTTCCCAGGGCTCTAACTTGAGAGACGATGCAATGCCACCAGGATTACAAAGGCCTCCGCTTCTAAGCTGAATGTTCCGAATGTTAGCTAATTTCTCGACTTCTGTATTACTGACCCAGTCTCCGTGACTGTTTTGGAAGTTGCACGCAATGATTGGCCCTTGGGTCCGGCAATCACCGTAACTTGATGATGGATCTTTATAAATCCTGCAGACCTCACGACCATTGTGGTGACGCAACGCCCGTAGCTTATTATACAGCTCTTCCGCTAGAAATGCAGTATGCGAGGCAATCCGTTTAAGAGAGCCAAAGAGCTTCTGGTGAACGTTCAAAGCACTATCAAGAGCGATGATGCTGTGTATAGGCAATGTACCGTCTTCCAGTTGCTCGTGTAGAATGCCATGCTTCTGAATATGCCAATTCTCTTTACCACATGTTACCATCTCAACCGTCCCGCCCCCAAAATACTTTCTCTTTTGCAGTATCGCAGCAGACTTTTTGCGAACTATCAGCGCTCCCAAATCTGGGAAGCCAAAGATCTTGTAGAAGCTTAGGATGGTAAAATCAGCAGCCTCAGAGGCATTACTCAGATCCAATGGAGAGGTAGAGACAAGAGCGGCAGCATCCAGCAGACTGTAGGTGTGCTTCCCAGTCCTCGACGATCTAAGCTCGTGTGCCCAACGCAGTGGCAACCGTCGTCCGTTCATGTTGGACTGAGCAGGATAGGCGAATAAATATGGAATTGGTGCGTCAGAGTCCGTCATCATCGTGCCGTGATGTTGTATCCACTCCTCAACCTCATCATCCGACGCGAAGCAGTGATGACCAACCTTGGCAGCTTCTCTCACGCCCACCAAGCTCGTATGCGAATCCCTATGATATCCATACCAGAATCCATGCTCTTGTTCCCTGAATCCTTCCATGACAAGCTTGATCCCCGCGGTAGCATTAGCCACGAAAACTAGGTCGAAGAGGTTAGGGTCCGCATTGAAGAAGCGTAGAACTCGAACTCTTATATCGTCCATTCTTGTCGTCGAAAGCTGGGAGGAGGAAGAGGCAGAATGAGGATTGCCGAAGAGATTTGACATCATATCTCGGGAGAAGGCATCGATAAGAGACTTGGGGTACAATGTGGTGCCGGCGTGATCGAGGTAGCTAGTATCTGAGCTTATTAGCAGCATTCTCGTAATAATATAAAGAGGTCTTTGGCTACCTTTAAGCATAGGGAACTCATGGTCCCTCATAAGTTTGAGTTCTGCATCGTAGCAATGCATAGCATGTCTATCAAGATCCCCACTGTAAGGATCGCTTTCGTAGCTCATGGCGGCCATCGTGGTCTGACACCCACTTCAAAAGACGCTCGCAACAGAAGGCGAGCAGGCATCTGAATAGCAGTCAAATCGAAAACCGATATTGCTGGCCTCTGGGGAGTATCGTCAAAGACTTGAATGAGGAACTCGGAGAAGGCCGATAGTTCTGCTGATTAGATGCCAAGCTTCTTCGCCTCCCGTTAAGATTTCTCAATTGAACGTGGTTGACATCTTTTATGGTTTTTTTGGGCCCTAGAGGCTTTCTAGAATACTGCCTATGCCTGCTACTGACTTATGCTTGTATCTATACAGCGATGTGACCCGCAGGTCTTCACGCATTGCGGAGAACCGAGAGAACTTACCATGCGCTGGATCTATGTCCAGACCAACATGAACCTATTCCTCCAGAGGGATATTATCTCAACCGCTGGGGCTGCCCAACAATGCGTCTAATTATCCCATCCTCCAACGCCTTGAATGCCGTCGCTTCCATAGCCGCCTGGCTTCGCTCGACCAAAGAAATTCGGGGGTATCGTCTCGACCATCGACCAGAGTAACCTTCGTCCACCTAGTGCACCCTGCACACCCAACTCCCTCCGCATATCCGATCATTACATTCTTCATCCGTGGATCTCGACCCGTACATCTCGACTCGGGGAACCCGCTCTGCAGGTACCGCGAAAGACAGACCAGGATGCGCAGTTTATTATGGGAAATATGATTCCCGCTGAAAGAGATCAATCATCAAGACCGATGCTTCATATCAGCAGGTAATCCCAGCCCTTCTGCTGCATCACGTCCCGCCAGTGAACGTTCCGTCCCTCTCCTGCAAAGTCCGACTGGCGCCATACTTCCTGAAGCAGGCGTACCATTCGACCGAAGCTCCCGAAATCGGCTTGATCACCCAGACATGTTAATCTCTCGCTGAAAACTTGGCGGAATGGCGAACCGGGAGTGCTCATTGATCCTGCAATTAGAAGCGGCCACACGAGTGATCGATCATATCCTGTGGGGATGTATTGAAGCACACCGGCTAATCTTGCAACCATGCCAGCAATAGGCTCGCCATTTACGACAGCGTTGGGGACTAGACTGCAAAGATATATTCGTGCCGCGAGTCTGAACATGGCCGTTATATTCTGAGAAAGCTCTTGTGGCCGAATACCACCGGTGCCAGCTGAAGGATAAACCATATCCGGCCGCCCTTGCTCAGTGGTATCCAGATGCTCCCCAAGCGATTTGATGTGGTGGCAAAGTACGATATCATCGAGTGACCCACTGACTTTAAGTGCGTCCAAACAGGCAATTTCCGAAATCATGTACATAACTTTGTCGTCGCATCCCATGAGCTCACGCAAGCCAGAGGTTGAATTGTCCATGTGCTTCTCTCGGTAGGTGTCAGCGAATTGAGGTGAGCGGCCAAGCATAGTCGCACCGAGAATGTCGATCCACGAGGTAAGAGTCATGTTGAATGGGGGTTGCGGATGAGGACCGTGCGCAAGCTCCATCGCATGCGGCAGCTGAAGCTTCCTTACAAGACTGGTTCCAGCCTGGAAATGCTGGTGCCACGGTATATCAGGTAATGAATCATCGGGTCGTCCGACTGAGCATTGGAAGAAGATCATGCCCAATGTTGCCTCTAAGATCTGCTGATGGTCAGTGTCGCGCTGAAGGGCTTCGCAAAGCTCCGCGACTGTTGCGTATCGATGTCTCAAGATGTCACTGTCGATTTGCTCATTTGGTACCGCCTGGATGGATTTGAGATGGATTGCGGCAATACTGAGACAGCAGTGCAGATAGCATCTGTTCGATTGAAGTGCTGGCAGTATCACGTCCGCTTCTGCCGTACCAGGTCGATTAACTTCGAGGATTGGGAAAATGAGCCTTAGCACCTCATCGATAAAATGGTCCAACAAATGTCTGTCGCATTCATCAACATCGATGCGTACCGTCTGTTGCGAAGCTAGTGGTGCATCATAACCGAAATCAAAATTCAATGTTTCGTCGGCGCCAAATACGTCTGTATCTTCGAAAATCCCTTGATCTACCCACGCGTCATGATGAAATGGCATCATATTTGAGGTAACCGGTGGAGGCTCGTATGTACTGAATGTTGAGGTCGAAGAGTCTTTTCGAGTCGGCACGTCGTTGACATACATCTGTCGCTCTGTCTTGATGTCGACTTCGTAGGGAGTCGGCGGATATGTCTGGTACGGGTTCCCGTCATATGGTGGCGACAGAATGTGAGCCTGACCGTATATATCGAAGTGGTCGTTAGGAGGTTGATTAAAGTCATACTCGGGAGAGTATTGGGAGTCGGGAGAGGGTGCGCGCGTGTGTGGAGTAGCTGAATAAGTCGCTGATGTTGGTAAAGAATGTGACAACCCTGGAGGAGTATCCGCACCCATTTGCGCAGCAGTCTTCTCTGAGATCTTTGTTCGTTTTATTATGTTTTTAATGTTTTCCTTCTGCTGCTTGCGTTGATCATTGTTGGTCCACCAGCCCGGTCGCTTGTATTCGCACTTCAGCCCCAAGTGCTTGCATGCTTTACATTGACCCTTGCCCTCATCGCACTTCTTCCTACGCAGCCTGCAGGTAAAGCAACCTTGAACAAAAGCATTAGTCTTGCACAAGAACTATGGGCATTTTGCGAAACACGTACCTGAGCGCGATCTTCGGTGCATTTTGCTGGGAGCATTGGCTTTCTCCGAGGGCTGCTTTGGCGCAACCATTTGTGCGGATTTGCCAGTCTGCCCAGTGTTTTTCATTGACATCGACTGTCTTTTTCGAACGTGTTTTCTATTTGATTAGTAGGGATGTATGAAAATGAGGCGAGTCACACTCGACAGTAAAAGGACGGGGTTAGGCAAGCAAGACCGGACTGCTATGCTATTAGGATAGGACGTAGGAGGATCGAAGCCTGCTTCGATATAGGAAGAGGAGGATGAGAGTTTAGAGGAGCAATAATTCCACGGTCTGCCGTTAACGAACCTTGAGGTGGAGACTTGGACATGATGAGTTTATAAGTATAGACTGGAGAGTAGGGCTACTCAAGCCACCATTTCTAAAAATGAACATACAGCTCTGGATACCAGAGTCCCCGCGCAGGCTAGCCAGATTACCGGGAGATGCACAGATGGCTAGCTCGGCTGAGCTATTGCGTAACGATTGGTGGATAGGCATGCATGGAGCAATCCAAACATCAGGCGCATTTGCTGTGAATCGAAAGTGGGGTAATTAGTGACTCAAGTGACTCCACTTGATCATTCAGAGGCTATTTTTGCCCTCGACGCGCCCACGCCCTTTGCCGCATAATCACGATAAAGCTCCATAAGCTCCATTTTAGGTAAGAGAAGCACCCATATCAGCAGCTAATTATGCTTTCGTTCCCTTCCTTTCCTTTCCTTCTCCCCCTCCCCGGTGTGCCCAACCTCCTCCTTGCAGCGGGTTCAAGCGTTATCGATTATGCACACGGCACGAAGCGAAGCGCAAAGCAAAGTTTTCAAGGCAAGCTAACGCATGCGATTCGCAACTCGTCACTATCACATTCCCTCAAAAAGGGAATACGATGTGATGCAGACAAACGAAATCAAACAAGACAAAAGGAGACTTTGGGCTCGCCAGCTCCGTTCCATGACCGAGCTACCGGACTCTTTCCTTCTCGTACGTATAATGAGGGCAGATTCGATATGATACCAACTTTCCCGAGGGATTTTGTCTTACCTAGGTATTCTAGACCTCAGGCCCCAGTGGTGGCAGGCCTCAAATCTGGTAGCAAACCCTGTACCACATACTTCTTGATTCTGACCTTCATTTCCCTGGATAATTGCTGCTGCAGTCTTGATTGGCGGGTGATGGAGGCGTGCAGCAAGATGCGACTTGGAGGATGCAAAGCTTGGCCTCATCATTGGACATTAGACTCGATGTTGCTTGAATGTTTAGCGCCCCCAAGCTGTTAGGTTTCGCCCGCCGCTTCCTTTCCGTTGTTTAGCGGCGAGCCGTGCCAGGCAATCCAGCCAATCCATCTGTCATGCCGCCATCATACACTGCAACATTAGTCAATGCAACACTTGATGTTCCCCGCTTTTGAAATGCCTGTAAATGCTCCCTATTGTCGCTAGTCTCTTTTTTAGCAGCAAAATAGGCACAAATGTTTCACTGCAAACGGAGAATATTCTATTAATAATAAACGGACAATACACTCGCATCGGGCGATGGGCACATAGCAGCGAGATGCACTATTCTCTTACGGACCCATTTTGCTTCCTTTCGATCTGAGCTAACGATTGTGATATTGGTGGCTGGACAGATAGTTCATTGGCTTGCTTACTACGCTTACTACGGTCTGTGGGGCGGTCGCCGTGGGATTTGTTGGCAGTACTGTACATGGCTGTATTGGTTGATGCCATATCTCTGCAATCTCTGCAATCTACGCAATCCACCCAAGAAAAACTCAGTACTGGATACCACGCAATGCTCTTGTCATGTGGCGGTCTGCAAAGTCACGAGGACCTCATGCGGTCTGTTCCTTGATCTGGTTAACGTGCTCCCTCGGCCCACGAAGTCCGACCACCAGACTCGTGATGTCTCTGAGAGCTCCGTTAGCATCTTAGCATCGCGGAAAATTGCGGGGTGATTCGATCTGGTGCACAGGAGCGCAAGGTGCTATGGCCATCGGTTACATCCGGCGATTCTCTCCTTCTCCAATCTGGATGCCCCATCACCTCCTTCACCTCCGACTGAATCACGAGATATATATCATTCGCTACGATCCCCAACAACAACCGGATCATGTGGTTGTTGGGAAAAGATTGAAAAGAAGGACCATTGGTGCAGAGTTGACAAGTTCGAGAAGTGAAAGGAAGTCGTGTCGGATTCCCTCGTCCAAATGGAGAACATACTTTGGAGGGTCTAGCATTAGAATGCACAACATGAGATATGCATGCAATCCATCACCCCGCATATTGTAGGAGTATCCCTTGCATAACTAAGGTACGACTGATTTTGTGGGATTTTCAAGTTCTTTCAACGAGCTCGGAGGACTCGGGAGATCCCTTTCAACGCAGGTACAGATAGCTAACTGCCAGCTGAATTCACGACCAAAGTAAGATGACGCAACGGTGTATTAATATCCATCTATCAATCTATCATCTAAGTTATGGGCGATTAGGTAGACTGATAAACCTTTGCAAGGACCGTGGACGCCTTGAATGGGCCGACCACGAGCCGACCCCGACGACGTGCTTAGTCGTGCAAGTTATTCGACCGCCAATTGGCTGCATGGGGGCTCTGAGACCATATTTAGATGTGGTTAGTGGGAAATTCGGTGGGCGGTTAACGGAGGAGATAGATGGATTGCATCTGCGGCACATCGGAAGGCCTCGCCTGATTGGTGTCGCAACTTGACTATTTTTTACTATCCGTCACGGCTTCGACGCCACTCATGCACGTCGTGAGTGCTCGCACTCAGCTACATCCTGGCTCGCCTGGATCCTCAGCGAACCACGAATAGCAGCGAGTGTGGCAGCGGAGCCCACTGTGATGGCCTAGAAGCCCTCCGCTAGCATGTGAAACTCTCCTCCAAAGCTTGCTCACTATCCTGAGCACCTCTGCCTATAACCATGCCCAAGCGCCCACTCTTCCAAGGGCTCTCCCTTCGCACTTCTCGTCATATTGCATTCATCCTTTCGTCTTAGAAGACATCCGCAAGGAAACAAAAGCTTCATTTCTTGTCAGCTGTTGCCAATCATTCATTATCGCTGTCATATATATCTGCTGTTGATCGAATTATACCCTCAATGGTAAGCTTCTAACTGCGTATCCTGAACGAAGCATAGTATTCATGACGTTGTTAGGCGTTCGTACAAGCTACGCCATACCAGAGCGGTGTGGAGATGCTGCAGAAGGGACGTGCAGAATCGCTTTTCACACAAAGGTCGACTCGATCTCCATCGAGAGCGACCGATTTATCCGATACCGACTTTGAAGACGAGGATATTAGTGACTTCGAGGAGTACAATGGCCGGAGAAGTGAGGAATCGTTCGGCAACCGAAGTAACACCACAGTTTCCACATTCGAAGAATTACGAACGCCAGCCTCAAATGATTTCAGTAGCTTCAACTTCCAAATCAGGTTAGATGAGAAACCAGAGCCGACAAAGCCTGTGGAAGGACCAGTGGGACCTCATTTGTTCCGCATCTCGCAAGAGTCGGCACAGGAGGCTGATGTCTATCTTGAGTGGTCTCCAGTATCGCCAGAACAGTACAGGGCTGGTCCCAAGCTCAGTGAACCTGAACAGAGGCGATCACGGATCGTGGAGGCGCCTCTAAATATCTCAGCATTCGAGAGCTGGACGCCATCGCAGGTTGCAGGCTGGATGGTTGCAAGCGGGTTTGATCGATCGTTAGTTGAGAAATTTCGAGTGAATGATATTTCCGGCGCAGTCCTCAAAGACTTGCAATTTGGAAATCTTAAAGAGCTCGGGATCGAGTCATTCGGCCAGCGCCATCAACTTTGGGACAAGATAAGGAACCTGAGAGGTGCCATCAGCCTGCCATCGACTCCAGGAAGCTGCTCGCCGGATTCTCCATTCGTTGCAGCTGGCCAGCAACACGGCAATCTCGAGCAACATCAGGACGAGTGTTCTAATGAGACAAGCCCTGATGAGGCCAAACCAAAATTGCACCACACAGGTAGGCGGCGAGCTCGCAGGGCTTTGAGGCCAGACGACGTTATTTCCCCTGGTGATTCCGCTTCAATTGTTGCAATTGAGCAACTGCTTCCTAAGCCACATCACTGCTCTAAGGGAGAGAATTGCAAGACATGGAAGAAGCAGCAGAAGTTGCTGGCGAGGATAGCGAAGGAATTTCCTGTGGAGATGGAGCAAATCGGTGAACACAATGCCTCCCAATCAGAGGTTACTGTGCGACCTAATTCTGAAGCTATACCATCTGTGGTTGCATCCTCAGACCTCCTGGGCCCTGGCCGCCTGCCTGCCCTGCGAATCAACGAGGAAGCGCTCAAGGTTGTTCAGATGCGAGATCCTCAAGAGAACGTCAGGCAATTCATCAACTTCCAGCACTTGGACCAGCCTCCCGAGAAACCTTCAACACCTCCTTATGAGATGTTCCCTCCTCTATCACCACCAGCCAATACACAAGCACCTCACAACAACCTCAGCCGACTTCCTAAGTTGACAATCCCAGCGCAGCCACTCCAGCATGATGCCTTCTCACCCAACCGCACCGTCCGACCAGCTCGCTCACCAATCACCGCAATGGATATCCGAGACCGTGACGACATCTACAGATTCGGCAGCCCAGCCTCCGCAATGGACGTCCCAGTGACAGCCATCCCTCTCGGCCCCATCGCACGAGACGCCTCTCAATCCGTCCCACCAGACATGCGCTTCGGCGAACAAGAGCCCATCTCACGCTCCGTCTCCCGCGCCGAACACCGCCAACAAATCTGGTCACCAATCGAGCGTCCCCAAACCGCCAAACCAATCACCCGCTCCGCATCTCGCGCCTCCTCCCGCCGCCCCACCTTCGTCATGCCCGCCGTCGAAGAATCCCACCCCCTCACCCCCATCGACGACGAACAAACCCCCACCACCGTCAACGACGTCAACCACGCCGGCTGGATGAAAAAGCGCAAAACGAAAATGCTCCGGCACGAATGGCACGAGAACCATTTCCGCCTCAACGGCACCCGGCTAGCCATGCATCGCGACTCCAAAGCCCTCGATGCCCTCGAGTACATCGACGTTGACGAATTCGCCGTCGCATGTTCCTCCCTTGCTTCCAATAAACTCAACACGGCTTTCAAGAGTTTGAAACTCGGTACCGGCAGGAAAGATAAGAGCAATATTGCTTCTGCGTTTGAGTTCCAACTCGTGCCTGCTGCGGAGAAAAAGGGGATGTTGAGTGCGGCGATGGGGAAGACGCATCATTTTGCGGTGAAGACGCAGGATGAGCGGATTGATTGGATGAGGGAGTTGATGCTTGCGAAGGCGCTGAGGCAGAAGGCGGAGGGTGTGGAGATTAATGTTAATGGGAATATGATCTAATCTGCACCACCAATCAATCACCAATCATCACCAATCATCACCACAACCACCACAACAACCACACACTCCTTTCCACCCCCCCATCACCAGCCTTGAAGGCCACGATTTCATTTCACATCACATCACGACACTAGGGAGGATATTGTGCATAGCGTATCTGGGCGGCATCATCATCAACTACTTGATCCGTGTTTGTATTTATGGGAGGCATAGCGTGGACCTAAAGGTCGGCATCATTTTGAACCTCATGTTTGTTGTTTTTGTTTGTGTTTGTTACGAAACTAGGCTCGGCTTACGATACCCACTCTACGTATGATATTTATCTTAGGTAGCTGAATGAATTGAATTGAATCGGATTGAACAATGAATCAAGTCAAAAGTATGTATATGCATGCATACATTATTTGCACACTTCGATTGAGATAGCGTCTACGTATCTACCTTCCTTCCATTGCGTGGAGAATATCATAACAAACAAACAAGCCAGCTGAGGACCGACAACCGAGACGCGCCGCCGAAATGGCTTCTTTCAATTCTTGCGTGAGCGCTAAAGTGTGATATTCACCTAGTCTTAATGTGATAATAATCTAGTACATCCCATCCCCAACACCATACCCATCACCCAAAAGCGCCGCGCCAAACCCAGCTGAAGAGAAGCGCCAGGATTCATCATCACATTCATTAACTATAGTTTACAGCTTTCATTATTATTGAGACGGACCATTGTCATCATCATCATCATCATCATCATCGGGCGGCTTAGGATCAGGATCGGGATTATTTTTCCTCCGCGAGCGCGAGGGAGATTGTGAGGTGGGTCTTGGTCTAGCGTCATGAGGGGGGCGGTCTTCTTCCTCTGTAGGTGAGAGGATTTGGGATTCTGAGACTAAGATGGGGCTTTTGAGATCCTATATTGAGAAATTAGCTGGGAAAGGAAAGGGGACTTATTTTCAATGAGAGATGTTTTTATTTTTACCTTTGGAGCATCTTCCGGGCTGCTCAAACCCCTCAAACCCCGTTCAAGAGCTAACTTTTGTGCTGCTTGTCGTCGCGCTTCGACCTGCGTTTCTTCTTCCTTGCGGACGCGGTCTTCTTCTTGCTTTAGGTCGTCCATGGAGGGGACGTGCTGTGTTTCTTCCTCCGTTTCTACCATTTCGGATTTTTTACCGCTGGATGTCGAGGTGCCGCGGCGCTCTTTTTTGGTGCTTCTCGTTCCTCGCGTTGATGTGCTCTTCGTTGACATTCTGGAAGCGTCTGGTCGGCTTTTCTTACCTTTTCTTTTGCTGCTGTGATCGTCAGATGTGGTGCCTGTAGCCCTTCGTTCCAGTACCATTGCGAATTCATCGTCTAGTGGTACAGCATCATCTTCGTCGTCGCTGGGAAATAAATCTCCTCTCGAACTCAATGAGTTTGACGTTTCCCGACTCCCCACTGTTCCACTTCTACTCCTTCCATTCGTTGCTCCCCCATCACCCTCGTCCGCAATCAATGGCTCTGCCTCCATCCCCCTTCGGCCCACATTTTCTTGCAGATCAGCAACACCAGGTCTGTACCTCGTACCCCTTCCACCAATTTTCCATGGTAGACGTTCTAAAAAGCCAAATATAGATGATTGCGGTACAATATTCGGATCTTCGTCTCCTCTATCTTTCGTCCGACTACCATAACTCATTCCCCCATGCTTGCTAGGCTGCTGTCCCTCATCCCCACTCAGCAACCGATCGAGCTCATCATTGCCCCATTCCGCTTCATCTTGTTCCCAATCGTCATAGAAATCGAATGCGAAGCCCTCCCGCCCTCTCGGCGGCCGACGATGGAGAGTCCGCCGTTCATGGTCTCCTCTTGCCGCTGTGAAGCAAGGCTGGCATGAGGCTTCTAGGCAGGTCGTGATCGAAGATAGGCAGGGAGTGAGGTAATTCTGGGAGAAGGTATAGAGGGAGGCTTGGGTTTGTACATTGGCGGACTCGATATTCTGGGAGATCTGGTTGAGCGTTTGCCGGATACGAGGGTCATCGATGCGGCGCATGATGGTTGCTCGGTCAATGCTCTCTATGTCATCGCTGAAGTGTAGAGATTCCGTTTGCGATCATCCTGAACAGCTTCAACGGCTGAAAGGCTATTTTTCGAGAGTGTGGTGGTGTTATTCTATGATCAGGCGCGCCGGGCTGGACATGCTGACGATTTGAGCCGCGGCTAGTTCCAATTGCCGAGATTTACCCAGCGAATAACTTTTCACGAAGGCTTCGTCCTTTTACAACCTTTACCTGTCGAAATTCCCAGCTTACAAGGTATTGAACGACTCCAATGCAGATACTCTGTTCAGCCAACGTGGGCTGAGCGATAATCTTGTCCTCAGAAAAAGATGATTGGTCTGTCACTGGGACATTCCTTTTGAATTCTGTCTTTATCTGGTGACTTCAGTCCCCCAAATTAGGTTCTCTTTCGAAAGGGTCCACTCAAGATGGTACATTACATACGCTTCTTAAAACCACCAAAACTCGATATACAGAAGTGCATTGTACGAGCTCTTGTCACGATTACCACCGACCTTGGGGATGACTTCTACCCTGCGGACATTGACCTCTATGCTGCTGTCATTACTGATGCTTCGAAGGAATCAGATACTGAATGGGAGAGATTTCTGTGGAAAAGAGGCACGAGGAATACGTGGATAGAGATTCGAAAGACGCAATTCGAAGGCAAAGGTTCTATGAGGCTTCTTGTGAGCACGCAAAGTACGTTAGCAGCCGATACCGCGTTGTTGAGCAGCCTCCCCGAGATCCTCAGTGCACGATGCGAGGTCTTTGAAAAGGAGAAGCCGCAGGCCGGAGACAGGGTTGAGCGGAGGTACAGGACAAGTTTAGGCAACCAAAGAGCAATATATGAAGACACAGGAGAGAGCATTGCTCGTCATATCTGGTACGTACTTGAATCGCGTTGTTCCTCGTTTATCACATGAAGTGAGTGGAGAAGTGACGGTCTTTTTCCAAATACGCCGAACTTGTTTCCACGTGCAACACCTGACAATCTTCGAATTCATGTGCGAAATGTCTCCGCTATGTACACACCTTTTTCTTATGGTTTCTTACCTTTGCGGACTTAGGGACGCAGGGATTGCATTGACTGCCTTCTTGAGTGATATCGTGCTGCAGCCACAGCGGTCCTCTGTTGTTGCCAATGTTTTCACCAGGACGAAGTCTCATGGACCAAGTGTCTTGGAGCTTGGTAGCGGTTGTGGTATCGTAGGCTTGGAAATTGCCCAAATTTGCTCTCAATGTGATGTGATACTGACAGATTTACCGGATGCGATGGGAAACTTGAGCTATAACGTCAGCACAGTAATGGGGTCCAATCTGGCCGTTGGCAATGTTGTCACAGCCGTCTTGGACTGGGACGATGCAAATCCAAAAATAATCCAAGGGCAACGATATGACTTAGTGATAGTTTCTGACTGCACCTACAACGCTGATAGCATACCAGCGCTTGTGAGGACACTAGCTGCGGTGATTGACGAATGGCCTGCGGCCTTGATAGTCGTTTCCATGAAAGTACGCCATGACAGCGAAGCGGTGTTCTTTGATCTAATGGCTGCAGCTGGATTTATCATAGCCGAACATTCAGCCATCACATTACCTGATCAACAAAGGGCTGATAGTGGCCAAGAACTAGAGGTTGTCGATATTTATGTATTCGGTAGCAACTAACATTTTGAACGTAGCTGGCGTTTAGCGCAGACTAAGCCATAATATCAGCTTCCCCATATTATAGTGGTTGATGTTTTCAGCTTTCAGGTCCTTAGCCACATGGAGTGATCATTAATTGCCCATCGTATCCGAATAGCACTTAAGCTATGAATAGGATGTCTGAGAGCGTACGTAGCAAGTGAAAAAAAAACTTGTAAAAGGAGTGTCTCCAAATGTGGATGCACACCTCAGCCCCCTTTTTAACCTTGTCTAGGAGGCTTGAGATGGTGCCGCTGGACCCAGCGCCACCGATGCATCGTATCTCGTATCTCAAGATCCTTGTTGATGCTGCCAATAGCATGTTTATTTGATTCCCAGGTAAACACGATATGATGATGGGATGCTTCAGCTCCAAATGCAGCCTCAGGGTCAGCCAATAACAACGGGCCGAGGGGAGCCGAAGCCAATGGGTTGTGTCATCGCGCTTGACCGCCTAGAGCCGCTGCACGGAAGGAATGTGCCTGGTCCATATTTACAAAATTTTAATATTTTGCGCACCACGAAAAATACTTTAAAAACATCTCACGCCCCAGACCTTCCAGACCTTCCAGACCTTGTGACCACTTTGCATACCTTTCATTTGCTATACCTGCATATCTTGAAACGATTCCCAGAGCTTTGGTCCAGGTATGTCCGAGGAAGACTCATGCGGTCATAGCCTTGCAGCAGCTTGAGCTTGATCTCCGAACAACCCAGCTAATCAATCGGTCGGCAGATATCGAATCCTAGACCATCCTTGGTTTTTCAACCAATACTTTACAACACGGCTCCACGAGCCTCGACAGTGTTCAGTCTTCAAGATCCCGCCTCACGCCCACACCGAGACATTCTCAACGATCTGCCACCTCCTGCTGCACTCCATTAACATATCCGAGCGCCCCTCGCCTGAAATCCTCCTAAACTACACATTATCGTCTCCACCGTCACAGCTGCCGCATAGGACGTCCTTAGAGGTTCTTCCTCTTCCTGGGGAAGAGTCGAGGAGGATCGGTCGCGTCATTCCGGGCACAGACATTTACAGGCCTCCCTAACATATTTTCCGCCCCCCCCGAATAATAACTCAAATTTTGCAAGCTTTGCACACGAATGGCATTATCGACCGAGACACTCACACAACAATATGCATCAATCAAAATTAGTGAGAATCAATCAAGAAGCAACATCAAAGCTAGTCATGGCAAAGAGCTTGGGAAACAACTGACGAAGGACGTGTTCAGAGAGCGTATCAAGAGTATCGACACCGATACTTGCGCTCCCGGTGAAGATGATGCCTTTTTCGTAGTGGATATGGGTGAGGTTTATCGCCAGCACCTGCGCTGGAAGATGAATCTCAAGAGGGTTAAGCCCCATTATGGTGAGTCGATTGTCAAAGTTCGCTCTGGCTAGCATACTGATCGCGCCCAGCCGTCAAATGCAACCCTGATCCAGAAGTGCTCCGCCTTCTGGCAGAGCTCGGCACCGGCTTCGACTGTGCATCCATGCAAGAAATCGAAACCATCCTGAACCTTGGAGTCGATCCATCCAGGATCATTTACGCCCAGCCATGCAAAACCAAGTCTTTCATACGATTTGCGGCAGACCACAGGGTCAAGCAGATGACCTTCGACAACGCGGACGAATTGTATAAAATCCAGAGGTTCTACCCGGACGCAGAGCTGTTCCTTCGGATCTTGACAGACGACTCATCCAGCTTGTGTCGTCTTAGCGACAAGTTCGGGGCCTCCATGGATACTACCATGCGCCTCCTACAACTTGCGAAAGACTTGGATCTCAATGTTGTAGGCGTTAGTTTCCACGTAGGCTCCGGCGCTTCCGACCCCCAGTCTTTCGCCCGTGCAGTCCAGGACTCTCGCATCGTCTTCGACCAGGCTTCAGAGATTGGCTACCACCTTAAAACATTGGATGTTGGTGGCGGTTTCTCAGGCGACCTATTCGAGTCCATGGCCTCAGTCCTAAGCAAAGCCCTCGATGAGAATTTCCCACCCAACGTCCGCGTCATCGGCGAACCCGGGAGATACTACGTGTCTTCAGCCTTCACCCTGGCATGCAACATCATCGCCCGCCGCGACATTCAGGATCCGGCCACAGGTAGGACAAATTACATGCTTTACCTCAACGACGGTGTCTACGGCAACTTCGCGAGCTTGATCTACGACCACCAGATCGCCTCACCTCGTATCCTAAGCAAGCAGGATAGATCCACCCATGGCGTCGAATACTCTCTCTGGGGTCCATCTTGCGACGGCATCGATCGCATCACCGATACTTGCACACTCCATGGTATCCTGGATGTAGGAGATTGGCTCTACTTCGAAGAGATGGGCGCATATACCAAGTGTTGTGCTACCCGTTTCAATGGCTTCACAGACCATCACGATGTGCTTTACATTTCCAGCGAGCCTGGGGCATCGGCCTTGCTGAATTATTGAGTTTAGTCTGCACTTTTCGGTCATTACGCATTCGTCTTATTGTATGCATATGCAGGAGGTTGGGCGGTTGACTCGTTTGCTCAATGCATCATTAGAATACAGGGAGGTAGCGCGTTCATCGCATCATTAATAGACAGGGAGGCTGACTCGTACACTCATTGTACCAAAAAAAGGGAGGCTGAGTTGAGCGATTACTGGCATCTGCATCTGAAGGAAGCACATAGAATGCGTGTCCATTTTTGCCTTTAGTTATGCATGCATGCTTTGTGAATAGACTGGTTGGCTGTCCAGAAAAATCAATTTAGAATTTGCTCAATTGCGCTCAATATTATATCGAGTCATTTCTTCACGTCGCTCACATTCTCTCACATGCCCTTATTATTCGTTCTACTCATCGTAGGTCGCTGAAATTCCTGACCGAGTCGAATTACGGATGCTTCTACTTCTGCATTTCGATGAAATCCGGTCACTAAACCCCCCCGAGCGCTCAAAAGCATTGTAACCCCCTTTCGCCAACTCTTTTCCCAAACAAAAACCACAAGAATCACGAACCCATGCTCCAAGATCTTCTCAATCAGGACTCAAATATATGAATACCCGCACATCAAGTGCTCAACAACTCAGCACAGCATATCAAAGCCCTCCTAGTCGCACATGGATACTCGCTGCACCACATACCCTACGACTCAGCTCCCTTCCCGGGTTAACAATTTCTTGAGAGTCGTATTCGAGACTGTTACTGATTATGCATTGAGGACTACCTTCGACACAAATGTAGTAGCCTAAGTGGATTCGTTCGATTTGACGGTGCTACGTATGAGCTGAGTTGATCAATCATCCAGGAAGGCCGCAGTGTGCAAGTGGTACTCTGCGAATGAGGCGAATTGAAAATCTGATACCGTAGCTGATCATCCGAGATCTCAAGCCACGGTTTTGGCATTTTGCAGTTTGAGACGTTGGGCATACTCCTTTGACTCGTCAACCTCCCATGTACTAGAGTTCGGATCACCAGGAAAGGTTCTCAACACTCACTTTGCAACTGATTCTGATACCCTCTTCGATCCCTAGTCGCGGCCTGTAGCCCAGCAACTTCCTCGCCTTCTCTCCAGTACAATATCTTACCGCGCACGCATCCA
Organism: Cladonia metacorallifera KoLRI002260; assembly: GCA_000482085.2. Taxonomy (NCBI): domain Eukaryota; kingdom Fungi; phylum Ascomycota; class Lecanoromycetes; order Lecanorales; family Cladoniaceae; genus Cladonia; species Cladonia metacorallifera. The sequence goes on from KI911109.1 coordinate 1,556,263, forward strand.
AAACACCTCCCCTGCTCAATGTTGTCGGAGTCCCCGTGAACCAAGTCACCCACTCAGCAACATACCCCGCAAACGATGCAATAGACAAGGGAATATGGAATTTGTATGGCGGGATATGGCCAAATTCTCTCCAGACGGCAAGACAGAAATCTCGAAAAGTGATCGGCTGTTCATTAGAGATGAAGATCGCTTCTCCCGCTGCTGTCTTGGTAGAGGAAAGGAGGTTCTCGACCGCTAACACGTGTGCGTCAGCTATGTTGCCGACGTAGGTTACATCCCAAAGATTATCCCCATCGCCAATTACGAACGGAGTTTCGCCTTTAGCTATGCAGGCGTGAACTGAAGGGACCAGTTGGTGATCGCCTGGACCAAATAACACGGAAGGTCTGAGGGCACAGGTAGAGAATTGTTCATCATTCGCTGACAGAACCAATGCCTCAGCCGCAGTCTGTGAGACTATACTCAGTGGAAGGGCTTGGGAATACTTCAAAAGCCAGACTTGCCTTTGATTCGCCGTATATCAGGGAGTGGCTCGAAGTAGGCCATCGTTCGTCGATATTGGGATACTGGTAACGCATATCATCTACGACCGCGCAGCACGATCCTGTCCAAACAAATGCCTTGACACCTGCGTTCTTGGCTGCAGCGAGCATGTTACGTGTGCCATTGACATTGATATTGAAGACCCTGTCTCTCTGTTCTCTGCCGTAACGTCCTGCAAGTTCCGGGACTAAGCCAGCAGTATGGATGATTACGTTTGGCTTCGTTTTGTCTACTATAGCAGTGACTGAGGCAAGGTCCGTAACATCCCCAACCTCATATGCAATCTCTGGTTTTGGGATCTTCGGCAAATGGAGATCTAAAACAGTGATATCCCATTCTGGGTGTTGCTCTCTTGTGGCCTCAACGATAAAGGTGCCTAGAAAACCTATGCCACCTGTTATGAGAACCGAAATGCCCATAATGGGTTTTGGCATTGATGACAGAATACATTGATTTTACCAAAAGACAATGACATTTATACGACATTCTTCGTACACTAGGGGATTTACATCACTATGCTATTCCACCAAGAATACGATGTCGTCTTTGATAGGTGATTGACAAGTCGGACCACAGCGGGAATCTCGGTCAAAGGATAGCCGAGCCAGGTTTAGCCGCATTTGGTTAAGAAGGGCTAAGCTGCTTCGCGGTGTGCCTTTCTGTATCGGCCGGCTTGGCACGTCGAGGACTGTGTACGCCCCCTGGAGAACCCTAAAGTTGGTCGCTTATACGATAGGATTAGTCTCCTAGAACTAGGTCTCTTAAGCGCTCCTTGGAGGGGACTTCCTATATAGTTGGCGAGTGTTTACAGTTGGGATGGAACCCTCTAGGCGGCAAGCTTGCAAAAAATCGGGACCGTTGAGGGGCGGATTTTTGACTAGGCATTATTTTTGGTAGGAGCGGCTGCTTGGCAGCCCTATTTCCTGCCCCCCACCACTAGATAGATCTTAGCTACTATACCACCGTCGAAATAAACCAACCAATCAAGACATCATTCAACCCTTGTTTTGTTGCGTGCCCATTTTGAGATCTTCACCGTCCACACGGAAGACAGGGCATTGCCCGCGGAAACTTCCTTCTCTTCCACCACTAGCATTCCAGCTTCTCCTTCACCGACGCAGCCAATGGTTTTCTGCCCCACTCCATTCCCAGGCATCTCTTCTTTGGACCTCAAATCATTTGGTCGCTACCTAGTTCCGTGTATTCATGGACTAGACCAAGCCTTTTTTCCAGGAATACTTGCACGGGGTTAGGTATAACACACTTTTCTGATCCTTTTTCTCTTTTCCCCCTAACGAATGCGGTCGCTCCTTGTTGAATCAGGTATATCAAGATCCCAGCCTCCAAATGCTCCAATTGCAATCCTTCCACCAATTAGTCATCTGATATCCGGGTGTAAGTATATAGCAGTCTCAACTGTCTCTTTCCTTAGGCGTGTCAGAATTGTGGCTCTGGATTGTCTCTGCTTAAGGCGTCTTACAATCTACGATACCAAGTCTCAGACTCTCCGAATCTGCCATGGATCCAGAACGCATCAAGCTGCCTGGTTTTGGTCTCCCTTTGAATCACGAGGTTAAATCCTTCCCATATGCTGTTTTGGACTGGTTGGGTGAACCCCTAACATTGCGGGAACTCAACATGATCAAGATGATGAACCAAATTACGGACAAGCCTAGCTGGGACCGAAAAATTCTTGAAGACACGATCACTGAGAAGTGGAGGCAAGAAGCTCGGGATGCTGAGGATCTGGATGTCACAGAAGCCATGCATGACTGGGTGAGTCAAGTTTTTTTGATCAACCCATGATTCTCCTCACACGAAGAAATCAAAATAGACTTTCTTGTCCTTCCCTAGAAACAGAAGCACAATTGCCGGTGTGTGTATGATTACAACTTCTCATCAGGTGATTCACGCCATATGTTTCGATTGTCGGGGAGCAAGCGTTGGTATTGCTCTACTACTATATAATTTCCACGATATGCTTGCCTCAATCCCATGTCTGCTTATTCATCCCGAATTCATCTTCATTTGTTGAATCTGCTAGTCTTCCCTCTCACGAGAAGCAGATAACGTATCCTGGAGACATGCTCACAAGCCGGAGTAGATCATAACCGAATTACGTGACAAGGCACATTCATTCCGAGAAGATGGCATTATCGCAGCCTTGGACCTTGACGCTATGGTGGTCAAGTCCGACACCACAGTCTCGCCAGAGTTAAAAGCGCAGTTGAGGATCGCTTGTAAACCACTGGAAGACATATCTACCAGTCTCAAGGATTGGCATCCTGGTTCCGACGGAAAAGTTCTCGATCTAGCACATCCATCACTGTTCCCTTTGATCTATGGAAGGTCAAGAGTGCTGCCAACAGGCAAAGTTGGTCTCCCAGATTGTACAGAATATATCGGCAAAGGGGAAGTAGTCAAACCACCAGAATTTGTAAACACTGGGTGGCGATTCTCAATCTCGAACAACAAATACTGGTCTCAAGAGTTCCAGTGGCTTCCAAGTGATGTAGATTTTGCCGAAGATGGATCCATCAAAATCATCAGCTACATCAACAATCTTCATCCTGTACACCACCGACCTCTTTACGCTGTCATAGAGAGACTTATTTCCAAGTCAGTGCCACTGTGGGATCGAGTTCTTTCTTCGATCGGGCCACCGAATACTAGCACACCTCTGCGGCAGACCCGTATCAGTATGACGTACACAAAATATGAGTTTCCTCAAGGAATGAACCGACCCAAAACCGGCAGTACCAATGGTGGCCGAGATTTTGAAGCTGAAATGGAAGGACATTTAGAGGAAATTGAAGACCATGGTAACAATGAAGCTCGATCCAACAGAGAAGATGAAGAGGAAGATGGTTATGAAGATGAAGAGAATTGGCAACGAGCAACACGAGTGTTAGTCAAGCCGGAACCTGGAGATTATGCGTCATGGGCTTCATCAGTTGCAGGAGCGAATAGCGCAACAACTTTCAACCTTAGAAAAGACTTCGCAAAGGATGGTATTCAGGTGATTGTGAAGCTTGCCAACATTGAATTAACCCCAACGACGCCTGAGTACGATGGAGGCTCATGGCATATAGAAGGCCAGCTGAATGAGCATATTTGCGCAAGTGCCCTATACTACTACGACTCTGAAAACGTAACGGAGAGTTTCCTCGCTTTTCGCCACAAAGTGGATGGTGATGAACTCGAATATAAACAATATGGACAGGTGAGCAAGATTCATTGTCACAATGTCCTATGTCCAGCGTCATCCTGTAAACCCAAATAGGTCGCCGGATAGCAGCAGATGATTACACATGGGATTGATCAGCTGGCTGACTCGCATATAGGATGATTACGAGGGCGTCGAGGAAATTTATGGCGTTGAGCAAGGCGGAGCCCCTCTACAGGAAATAGGGCGAGTTTTGACAAGCGAGGGACGGCTCCTAGCTTTTCCAAATGTTGTTCAGCACCGAGTTTCCCGGTTCCGCCTCGCAGACCCTGCAAGGCCTGGACATCGGAAAATCCTGGCCTTATTTCTTGTCGACCCATACGTAAGGATCTTGTCAACTGCCAACGTGCCACCTCAACAGAAATCGTGGTGGGCTGAGAGAATTCGTGAGAATGAAAAGCTATCATCATTGCCCACAGAGTTGGTGAACCATGTCATTGATGATGTTGCAGAATTTCCAATCTCGCTGGAGGAGGCGAAGGAGATCCGGCTGAGGCTTATGGAGGAGAGGAAGGCGTTCGTAGGAGAAGTAGAGGCTCAGTTACAAGACAGACCCTTCAGCTTTTGTGAGCACTAAGTGGAAACCTCCTGTGATGACATAGGATCTGACGAGTAATACATACTCAGATGCGGGTATGATTATCTGGGTCATAATGGAAATAGATCGCAATTTGTAGAGCACAGATAGAGAGTATCCTCATACAACGACCCTGCAGCAACGTCGACAGCTAAGAGCTTTGCAGCCGACTAAACTTATTAGCTAAAGATTAAAAGACTAATAACTGAATGGTGAGTCTTTCTGGCTATGATGAACGTCGTTCGTTGTAGCTTGCTTACATATGTGGAAGGAGTTACTAGCAAGAGACATTGACTTGCAATTATAGCCGTTCATCGCGCCGTTGCGCATTAAGCCTATTCGCATCTATCGCATCTTGTCCCCTGTCCCAATCTTATAGGTTTGACGGTTCAAACTGAAACCAACCCAGCTTTATGATCTTGGCTACACAAGAAAAGCAAAAGAAAGTGCACGCTCGTGGTGAGAAACATCTCACAACTCAAACAGCTTTCTTCTATTCCGGCGCTAACTCCCGCGAGGCTCAAGTACCTAGCCCAAAGGTGGACTAGCTGCAAACGGAAATAGGTGCGCCCTAGCGGCTGTCGGGCAGCAGACCTTTTCGGAAAACAGTCAATCCAATGACCAACTTACCGCCTGGCGAGCCCACAAGAAAACTAAGTAATGACAATAGATTCAATGAGTTATGGATGAAAGATCGCCAGGTTCATAAGTTTGAAGAATTGACGAGATGAGATTGGATCATGCTTCTGGCTGGATATTTTGATGGTCAATTTGGGGGAGTAGCGGGAAAAACTTGGGCCCCTTGAGCTCCTTTTAAATTCGAGGTGTTCTTTGCGACATCCAGACATGAAGGCGCAATTGACAGCTTTACCGGTTGATAAGTCAGCACCTTCGGAAGTTCAACCAATTTGGCATACTGCACGATTGCGATGTCAGCCTGAGAGGATGGTCGGATTCTTTTTGTATCCACCATTGCTTTTGTCGTGCAATAGGAACATCCAGCTAAGGCAGCGCCGTCTTCCTTAAGTATCCTTCAGCTGGGATTTGCGGGTCTCAGTCGTTCGAGACACAATGTTTCTGCTCGGACACACAGTTAGGTGCGCTTCCTTGTTATCCGCACCATGAAACTTGGCTTCAAGGCTGTCGCAAGGAAGATCTTCTGGGATTGGAGTATCTTTGGCTTGGACTCCTGAATTATGAGATTCGCCTGTCCACGAGACAGGTTACTTGCGACTTCTTGTTTCTGTGACCTCAGAAATCTTGAGGCCCTGGATAAGCTGCAGCGTTGATGACCTTTTTCCATTGTATCACTGTTGCACATCTCTCTCTTTTAAGCTTCATATTCCTACTCACTACTCTTGAAGTGATACTATTCCCTACTCTCGTTTAGAAACGTTGAACGTCCACTCAAGGACTCTTGAAGTTCAGCCTCCTGGCTCTTATCGTGTTTAGAAATACCTCATTCCTTATTGTCAAGATGATATGGCAACTGGCGCTTTCAGTGACAATAGGTTCGGCCTGGATCTCTGCAATTGCTGCTTTAATACCCGGCACCTCGGGCAAATTTCTTGAAGAAAGGACCGAACTGGTTGGTGCAGAGTGTACAAGCCCAACAAACATCAGTGTTACGTGCTGGTATCAGCTTGAGATACCAACATACCTGACGCAATGGGCATCGACGCACCCTACCTGTACTTCAGCCACCAATGAGACCGATTGCTGCATCTCTGGGGAACCTTGGTCAACGTGTTTTCTGCGATTGGCATATGCTTTCAACAGTTCTCATTACGCTGCTTACGGACTGAATTGCACTGGGTTCGGTACTTGTCAGGAGCCTCCTCTGGCGCCACTACCAAGTGGTATTACCATACAGGAGTTTTACGTCTTAAACACCATATACGCTATAAATGCTCTCTTCAGTGAGCTTAATAATTGTGAGTTGTCAACACACACCCCAGGAAAAGACGCTAATCAACGCTCGCAGGGCTTCTATCAGTAGCGAGTGCCGGGAAATTTCTAGTTGGGTTGGAAGAAACAGGAACTCTGAATACAACCAAGCTTTCTACAGCGTTCTCTGCCGGACTCCCCTTTCTAGCAGTACCCAGCACCGTTATCCCTCTCTCCCCACACCTACTAATAGATGTCCTAGTATTCAACTTTCTCCCCCGGCATCCCCCAACCACCCACAGACCTAACAATTCCCCAACAATTCGTCCTCCAAACCTTCCTCGAATCCCTCCTAACCGCTCCCGAAGTCAGCACAGCCATCTGGGCCCCCAACCCCCCTCCCTCTTCAAACCCACCAACCACCCTCTCAACCAACCCCACTCTCCCATCTCCCTCCTCACCCCTCTCTACAGGACTAAAATTCCTCCTAACCTCCCTCACCTCATTCCAAGATTTCACCTCCTCCGGCTCCTGGTCCACCGCCTATCCCGCCTCCTCCCTCCTCCCAAACATAACCACGCCCTGGCTCGCGCTCGCCAACGGCGCCACAACCTACGCTTACTCCACGGTCCTCAACCAGAATAATTTTTCCGCCATTTCGCTGGGAACGGAGGAGGACCAGACGCTGTATCAGCAAAATAAAACTTGTACCGCTGCTGGGTACGTGTGTACATCTAGTACCAACCTCGCTGTCACAACCACTACCACCTACGCCGCCGTCCCCGATATCGCGACAGTGCAGAATTACACATATTACTGGAGTCCGGTTACGCATCGACAGTATCAATTCATCTACAATGGTACTCAAAGTGCCAGCAATAACGCGAAGACGGATCCGTGGACTGTGCTGCAAGGTGTAGAGACGTCGGGGACGAGTTTGCCTGTGTTGTTTGATGGGGCTTATGAATGTATTGCTGAGGGGAGGGCGGGAGGGGAGGTTATTGTTGTGGAGGAGGATGGGGCGTTGGATTTTAGTTGCTTTTCGGAATTGGTTGTGAAGTTTTAGTGGGAGCGAAGATACGAATGGGTAGGGAAGTGGGAAGGGGTACAAGCGATGTATAAAGAAAGGGATATCGAGTACTGATGCTTTCATATGAGGGGGTAGCAAGCCATAGGAATGATCTCTCAACCACTCTCCAACGAAAAGAGATCAGAAATCACAGATACCCCTGGGCAGCGAAGTAAAAGCGCACAAGCGATATACAGTAAGAGCACATCGAGCACCGACTCCCTCATATGAGGGTCTCGCATGCGTCATCAATATTCTTCAAAAGCTTCTGAAATAGCATAACGACATTGTTCCTCAACTATTCTCCCCTGGTAGAGACTTGAAGAGATATATACATCTCCCCGAACCCACGGTACACTTACTGATACCATATACACTTCCCATCCACCCCCTTCCCCTCTCCCCTCCCCTCTCTTCACCAACCCAGAACAACCCATCAACTAACCCACCAATCCCCTCACACCTCTCCAAAACCTCAAAACCCCCCCACAAATTCCCCCCATTTCCTTCACTAATCTCCGAAACAAGACAATCAGAACCTCCACCTCCCTCTCTCCGTCTAGCTTCGTTATGATCATATTAAATTACATCGCGCTGAGGAAGGGTGCCGCTTGCTATCATAGCTTTTTGAATACCAAATCTATGGGTCAAGATACGGTAAAGAGAATGAGGGATAGGGATAGGGATAAGGTGGGGATAGGTTGATGAGTTCCATGGAATGATGTTTGGGAGAGAGGGGATGGTGTGGCTTTATGGCATAGGGGTTTGGGAAATGGTGAAGAGATGATGGACAAGAGGGAGGTGTTGATATGCTATTTCAAAAATGTTAAAACAGAACTTGACCGCAATCAGATGGGTAGGTTCGAAAGCACAATCAAAGGTAGAGGACGGACACAAAATAGATTGATCAAGTTCCATGAACTGACAGGTAAGGAAGTTTGCCAACCTCCAAAATCCCCTAGCTGTTATAGTATTACACGAATACATAGTCCGTCCACAGCAAAACGGTGACTGCTAAATATGTAGCTTATGTTATTGCCTCAGCATCATGGTCAATACTGCAGGCCTAAAATTCCAATGAAGATGCCTCAGAACATGTGGGCATGAATGTATGTGTCAAGATGTCGCGGGTTTTCGTTTCTTCGTTCTTTATGAATGGTATAGGGTATGAGCCTCAAGGAAGAGGCGAGAAGTGAACCGCGGCGTGGACGATGAGATCATGAAGATCTGTGTCCGGCGCGAAGGATGGATCTGGAAGTCAATGCAAAAATCCAGAAAGTGGTGGCACGAGAAGGGCCTTAAGGAGGCCATTGATAGCTGTGATAATGTTAGCCTGGTTACCAGATCTTGAGACCTAGTTTCATACATATAACGCCGAGGACTCTGGCTCCACAAACTCATGGCCCATTTCCAATTGGCGCATTCGAATCATTCGAATTCCGGAAAACACCACCACCAACAGCTTTTGAGATCCCAACTCCAAGGCCGGTAATTGCCCCAATCAAGAATAATGCGATAATAATATGCACCACAATCTGCTGCTTCTTACTCAGTCTCCATAACGGATTACAACCCCTGCGTTTCCCCAACCGGGCTTCCTCCTGTTTCTTCCGCAATTGCTCTGCACATGGCCATACTTTATCGTCCTCTTTATGATGATGTACATGGCTGTCGGGTAGTGTCTCTGTTTGTGTTATCCGTGAGCCGGACTCAAGGTCGTGTTGATAAACCGCTAGGTGGATTTTGGATTGGGATCGGGCTTGTTCGAGAGAGGTGCGTGTTGTGGGATGCGAGTAGAAGGCGGAGAAAGGATGATGGGATGTAGGGTCATAGTCTTGGTTCTTTAGTTCTTCTGCGAGGTTGGTGGAACAGGGGGATATGGTGTCGAAGGAGGTTTTGCTCTCGAGAGCAGGTTTTGGTGGCTTTAGATGTACAATTGTGGCACCAATGACAGGCTTTTCGTCAAGTGACATGGTAGTGGGAGGATTTGGTAATTGATAATGTCGGGAATGCGGAGAAGGTGGGTGATTGTCTCGTCAGGAGGTGGATGGGCAGATGGACGGTCGATATGTTGGAGAGTGAAGCCCTAGTCAATTATAGAGATCGTATATCTGTCAATTGCTTCGGTGTCAGTTGACTGGTGTTAATGCCGGATTCATGAATGATGCAGCATACAATGTTGAGTGATTATGACGTTCGAATGGCCAGGGTAAAGGTCGAGACTTATTGTACAATACTGCGTCGTTTCAAGATGGTAGTCATGATAGTACAGAGAATAGAAGTACAGGCGGACCACAACGCAACAAGCAATGAGGGAGTTGTTCTGTTAGACGTGAGGGGAAAGTGGAGGCTAAGAGATGCAGCAGAAGGAGCGTGGATGGTTGTGGTTAAGGAGAGAGCAAGCGCCATTCTCTGGGCTTGAGAAGCAACACTCGGACCTAGACCACACGATGCAAGTTCTTGGCGCGGGAGAGGGCCTCCAGGGTACTCGGCGTAACCTTAAGGGCGTGACGGGCCCCATACGCGTAGCCCACGCTTTCCCTGGCCTTTCCCTGGCGTCCCACCCTGTGCCCCCTTTACGCATTAGTCTCCGCCGCACTGCTCAAAGAGGCAAGCTAGGAAATTAATGACGATGCAATCCTGTCCATACAATGCAAAACCTGCAAAATATATCACATCTCATCTCGTGTTTCCATCCTCCAATTTCTCGTTATGCTTTGGATCTCATCAATCCAAAATATGACATGTTTGAGACCTTTCCCGCAATAAGGGTGACGAGGCATGGGGTCAATGCTTATATTAGCAGCCAAGAGGGACTGGTGCGGTTGCTACCGATCGCCTTTGCCTGTTCCTGAAAAGTGAAAATGCTCATCCGCCGATCCTTTGCATCTTGACCCTTGGTAGCCGGCAATCTGGAACGGTGAGGGAGATAGGCATCTCCGTCTCATCACATGCGTGCTTTCTCTTCCTAACATAATCAGACCAAATAAAGATAGGTCCGGTTCAGCGATGATGACACACAACGTGCTACCAATTTGCTCCGAAAGGTATCATGTCACCCCAGGGGGCATATCCGTCCATCTGGAATGCGGAATAAGCTATAGGTAGAGCCAGGGTCTGAGGGACTTCTCCCTCAATGTGGATGAAAACGCCAGAGTACCATGGTAAGTATATTCAGGCTTCCAAGGTACCCCAAGGGTCTGGAATCGTCGATTTTCAAAACCAGTGACAGAGTAACTCTGATAATAATAACCCAGCCAACCTATGTTTCACGGCTTTGATTAATGATAATGAAAGATGGAATATCTACTGGCCAAGCTGGGGATGGACAGTCTAACACTAACATACTGCAAATATATCATGTCGCACTTTGGTGGATATTTGATGGGTGAGTATCTAAGTCATCCTGGTCTACACAAGACTGGGTAGGTACCAGATTTTGTGACCATAAACACGAACTTGAATTGATCCTGCTGTAGAATACTTGATCTCTCCCTAACGCCTGACAAATGCTATATGCCGTGCTATTATGCAAGTCATGACGCCATTAAAACTTGATGCTACTATCTCGATATGACACTTGAGTCTACTCCTCCTTCATCTGCTCGAAATCCTCTCGTCTGATCCCGCTCCTGTCGCACATGCTCCGGAATATCCCCTCTTCATCCTGCCATAGTGCAAATGGCGTATCCAGTTGTGCAATACGGCCCTGGTCCATGACGCAAATTCGGTCGTAGTTGATTATAGTCTTCAATCTGTGGGCGATGCAAAGAAGTGTTTTGCCCTTGAAACCCGTCTGAATCGTCCGCTGGATCTTTTGATCTGTTTCCATGTCCACTGACGAAGTCGCCTCATCACAGACAATAATCTGCGAGCCACGCACCAAAGCTCTAGCCAATGCCATCAGCTGTCGTTGGCCAAGGGAGAAATTGAGACCCTCTTCCTCCACAATGCCGTCTAGATGAATTCGGCCATGCGTCTTGTCATCGAGGTTCTCGTCGGCGCCAACGAGATCGGATTGGCGCAGAGCGGACCATAACTCCAAGTCCGTATGCTCATTAAACGGATCGAGATTGGAGCGAATAGTACCGCGAAACAGTGTTGGATCCTGAGGTATAATAGCCAGACGTGTTCGCAGGTCCTTTAAACCGACCTGAGCAATGTTGATGCCATCTATGCTGATGGAACCGCCGGATAGCTCAACCAGCCGAAACAGAGTGGACATAATACTGGACTTGCCAGCACCCGTGCGACCAACAATACCAACCCTTTCACCACCAGCCACTGTCATGTTCAAGCCTTGCAGAACCAAAGGAAGGCCTTCACGATAGCGCATCTGCACTTCGTTGAACACAATCTCTCCTTTCTCGGGCCAACTATCTGGCACTCCTTTGAGATGAAGAGGAGGCTCCTCGTCAAGTTCTGTACCATAATAGTGTAGACGCTCGGTTGAAACCATAGCGTTTTCCACTTCCGCAAGCTGTCGAACGGTGAATTGAATCATTTGGACAATGGATAGGATGTAGGAGAGGACTAAACCAGCAATGCTTGGTGAGACGTTAAACCGTGAGGTAACAACCAGAATACCAGTTGTGAAGACCAAGAGATTTCCGATAGCATCAAGGCGTACGCTCAGCCACCTCTGATTCGAGAAAGTTAGATAGTAAGCTGAGTTCATTTGGTCAACTTCTCGTTTCAACCCGACGGTAAAGTGATCTTGTAAGCCATATGCTCGAATGCTGGAAGTACCAGACACGGCTTCACTAAATCGGGCGAACACCCCAGATCGGAGCACAGCCTCATGCCGCTTAATCTCTCGCGCTGAGGCGCGGTAGTAGCTCGCTGAGAATAGGAACATTACGAACAAAGGCCCAAGAGCGATAGCGAAGTAATGGAAATAGACGATGATCAGGATAAATACAGAAGTGATCATAGCCAAAGTGAAAAAGTACATCCTCATAGCATCTGTAAGGTTATTGTCCATGATATCGACGTCCTTGGCGAATCGGTTGGTAATACGTCCAAGAGGAGTCGTATCGAAAAAGCTCATAGGAGCTCTGAGCACACGAGTCATAGCCCGTTTCAACATAATCCTGCTAGCTCGAGTCCCAAGTACAGTAAGGGTGACAGAGAACGCGAACATCAGCAATGCTTGGACGACACCAAGCGCAGCGTAAATGCCGATGTATTCTCCAGTTGAGTAGCCCCATTTGTTCGACGTCCACCATGATAGCCAGAGACTTGTTGCGATATTTGCACCCTGAGAGATGATGAGAATAAGTAGGACCAGGGGTCCGAAAAACAACGACCCGGAAGCTCGAATGTATGCAGCGTAGACGCTCCAACCAACACTTTTAACCGCACGCTCTTCTTGTTGCATGAGAGCAGCCCCGCGCTTGGTCTGCTTTTTCTTCTTCGCAGCTTTCTTCTCATCTTCAACCTCATCCTCGTTGACTTGCCCTTCGTTCTCCTGTTTCTCTTCTTGTGCTGTGGTTGCCATCAGCTTCTGGAAGTCTTCATTGTTGTTCATTAGATTAGAGAAGGTATCAATAGTCTCTATGCGACCATCTTGCATCCAGATGATTCTGTCGCAGCGGCTTAAAACATGAAGCTGGTGGGTTGCAAGAATCCTGCACTTGTCTTTGAGTAGACCGCAGATTGCGTTATCGAAAATGTGGCGTCCGACATGTGCATCCACCGCGGACAGAGGGTCGTCCATGAGAACGATGTCGCTATTGAAATATATAGCCCTGGCAATGTTCAAACGTTGCTTCTGCCCTCCCGAGACTGTGATGCCTCTCTCTCCAATTTCTGTAAGGTCACCATAAGGCAGCATGTCGAGGTCTGGGCGTAAAGCACAAGCATCGACAACGGCCTCGTACCAGTGCTTGTCATAGTCCTTGCCAAAGAGGATGTTCTCTTTCACCGTAGTGTTCTGGATCCAAGCGTATTGTGGACAGAAAGCCCTGGTCGCACCCATTGTAACGCTACCACTAGTTCTCCGCATGTCGCCGGCAAGAGCAGCAAGTAAAGAAGACTTGCCGGAACCTACACCGCCTATGACAGCGACAAGCTCGTTGCGCCCAACTGAGAAGTCTAGACCGTTGATCTTAAATGGTTCAGCTTCAGTAAGAGTGCTTGCGCTGTCAATACCGTCATTTGAAGCATCGACCGGCTTTCCAGCTTTGACCGCGGCCTTTTCTGCATCTTTGACCTCTTTAGACCGTCCGTTTTTGGGCGGTGGGCCGGGTTTCTTGTCGGGATCTTGAGTCACATTCCGCTCCCATGTGAAGGCGGCATTGTGCATCGAAACAGCATTCTTACCGTCCATGTCCCATATAAAGTCATCATTTTGTTCTTCTGCTATCAAGAAATCCTGAACTCGGCCTATTGAAGACCAAGCGTCCACAACCTGACCAATGACCAGAGGCAACAGATTCAGAGGCATCCTAAGCGAGTTAAATAGCGCCAAGGACGAGAAAACATAGGCCGGGTTAAGGTCATGACTGGAAAGAGAATATGTAATAAAGGAAAGCATAGATGCAAAGATAGGAAGAGACATCGACGCGGCATTAATGGCGTTCCTTATCGACAACAGGATCTGTATAGCTCGAATCTCTCTCTTCCTGATGTTACCAATGCGTTCCAAGAACGGACTTTCCCATCCAAAGTACTTGACGAAACGCACTGCTTGAAGTATCTCCTGAGTGAGAGAGACCCTTTGATCAGTGATCTTGTTGATTGCCCGTCTTCGAACGAAAAGACTTTTGATAGCCTTAGTCAATAAGGGAATCCCAATGACTAGTAAACCGAACCCGGCAAGAGCTGAGTATGTCAAATTAATGAGGAGGACGACTAGCGTGAGGAGAATAGCCACCGGTGAAGTCCAGATCATATGAAACATTCCCGAAGCCTGATCGATACGGTAGGTATCTGTAGACATGAGATTTACGATGCGTCCATTGCCCCAGCCTGCTCCATCCCCAGAAATGCCACGAGCCTTGTCCGCCATAACTTGAGCTCCCCCTTTCGGATTGAGCTTCTTGTCAATCATGCGCTTGAGGAATCCTTTATTTGGTTTCTCGGTCTCTATGTTGACCTTCTCTTTCGTATCATCTTCAAGAGCTCTGCCACCCGCTTTTGCTCGTCCCGAAATCTTCATGGCTTTTTCAAATATGACGGTTATTAACACCCCTCTCGATTGTGCGCCGACCATCTGTCCGCGGTATATGAAGTGATTTGTACCCATGCTTTGAAGCATCTGCATCAATGATATCCCTATGACAAGCCCTATACCTTTTGAGATACGCGGACTAGGTGTATGAGCCTGTTGCGCGATATATGCATCCTCTGCGAAGGCGATCAGGTATCGAAGAGTGAAGGGCGCCATAACCTGTACAATACTGGACGTAAGTTGACATAGCCCTCCAAGCCAGAATTCGAACTTGAACGTCTCGTACAAAGACCAGAGAAGTGGGTACTTGTCGCCTCGAGCGAGACGTTTCTGGAAAGAGGCACTGAGCTTGGCTGAAAGCACCGGAGCCGACCTCTTGGGATTGACAAGCCATATATCGTTGAGCTCAAGCGGCCGTTGGTATCCCGTACTCATCAAAGGTGCCATCCATTGGAATGTGAGCAGGCTGAGGAACGGAGCCCCATATTCTCTTGATACCCGCCGCTCTTTAGGTACCGGTGGTTTGGTGGAGCTTTTGAGAGGATTCAGGCGTTTGTACCATGGTTTCTTCTTTTGAGGCTCGGCATCTCTGGACTCAGCAGTCATCGAGGAAGTGGTGGTAGTTGTGGTGAGCGTTCTGGTGACGTCGGGACGTGTCTGCTTCTTGTCCTGATCGGAGGACGAAAGATCGCTATCGGACCCCACATATTGTAAAGGTGCTGCCGCGCCAGATTCATGGTTGTGGGTTCGGTCAGAGGTGACCATATACTGCAAAGGCTCTGTACCGACTGGCTCGGAGGCGTTCGTTTGATGAGCAGCGCCTACCGGATCTTTAGAAGCGTACTCTTTCTCCTGCTGCCCTGTCTCAGCCATAATAGATTCTCTAGCGTTATTGGAAACTAGAAACAAGATTCATGGTTACCTGAGGCTGTTAACATAAAGGAAAGGGCGAGTGCGAGGCAAAATCATGTCGTAAGGGTCGAAAAGTTGCACCAGTCATTAGTCCGTTCCCCACCGTTGATTTGCTGAGCAAACAGAGGGACTTCACTATCGCAAACGGGTCCGACGGCATCGGACCACGGAGATCGGTGGTAACTCATCGCCGAACAGAGCTAATCCCTATCAGAATTAGTCTTTGGCACGAAAAGCTGCTGAATGGAGGATTACCGAGGTATTCTCCACTTCAAGCGCCGGTAACCTTAGGTAAGAGAGGTAGTACCTCTTGTAAGGCTTGCATCTATCACGCACAAGTCA